>CBVK0100894780.1:0-20263 GCA_900067695.1 Picea abies
TACAATTACAACTAATGGACTCAAGCCGACATAAATAAAATAACATTACTAACGTAATATGCCCCAATTAAGGGGTAATGAGCCACTATTTAGGGCTTAACAAAACTCATGCACCAGATCCTATGCATTACAATAACATTTTGAAAGATGCAACACACATGTATCTAAATTGCATTGTTATGACAACCAAATGTGCACTTGACATTGAAATAGAATAGATCCAATATGAATAACAATTATATGTATTCAAATGCACAATCATTTGCAAAATATAAAGTAGGGGCATTGATATATGATCTAGATGGATTTCAGTGACCTCCCACCTATTCCAACTAGCTCGTTTTGACAGTTTTCTAGTTTGACAGTTTTTCCTAGTTTTCGGGTCCCTGACTTTCAGGGCCATTTTGAGGCCCTAAACAACGTTTTTAGGTATCACCATAGTTTGAACATTTATAGAGTTATATTCTAACACCAACATGTGTACTCCTCGGATAGACCTTTCCAACGGGCTATTGTGTGCCTAAAACGAAGATTGTATGCAAAAGTTATGACCCTGGGAAGTTAATGTACTAGCTTACCCCAACGGGGCCCACATAAATTTTGGCGTTTCATCTCCTAGGGTTAGGTTTTTGGATGTCTAGGGTTTTGGAATTCTTGTTTATTGAAAAATAGCTTGGAGAGCCTCATTGTAACCATCTTCTTGCGAATGAGTGCAACCATCACATCTCTTCTCAAAGATAAGCCACCACCATTCTAGCAAGCTTGTTTTCCGTTGTATTTTATGGTTTCAACACATTTTCTTATTGAATAGAAACCAATTTTACTATATCTCTTTTATTCGTGTGTCTCTATGTTAAGAATAATAATAATCTCTATTCATTATCATTTGCTCATAAAATTTGTATCAGTGGTATCAAAGCGGTCTACTCCTTGTCGTTCTTAATGCATATCCCCAACGAGGTCAGGGTACAAAGAATTGGGTCTCGAGCTTGTTTCTCTTGAGGAAAAAATCTCTCGCATGCCCAAGTGACCTCTCATGGCAGGAGAAAATAAAGATGATGAGACAAAAGATCCTTTCAAAATGTTGCTCGAGGAATCCCTCATGCAACAGAGGAATGAAATGATGAATAGTTTTGCACAAATCCTTCGACAACTACCAACAAATGATGCATATTTCGCGAATGGAGGGGTTTCCCCCTTCAAGGTACAAATAAACTTTGATATTCCGATATTTGAAGGACAAATAAACACAGATGTTATAGACAAATGGTTAAATCTTCTATAAGGGTATTTTTCTGTCCATAACTTTTTGAACAGAGAAAATAATACATTTGCGCTCCTCAAAGTCGTCCCCTGTGTCAAAGATTGGTGGGAAAATTTCTAGGAGAAAAAGGAAACAAAGGAATCCTCATTATTTATAGTTGTGGTCACCTCAGAGTTCTTTAGGGATGCTATCAAGGAACAATACTACCCTGTCAGAAGTTATGGCGATCTGTATACAAAATGGACCACACTGTGGCAAGAAAGAGACAAAGCAATGCTAGAGTTCACAAATATCTTCCATAACTTGTGCACCAAGATGGGTATCAAATATTATGAGCACCATTTGGTGCTCAAGTATCGCGGTGGTCTACATAGATACATCCAGGATGAAATGGAGTTTTTGGACATCTCTTCCTTGGGCATGACCTATCGATATGTCATCAAAATCAAGCAAAAGATTAAACAAAAGATTCGACAATTTGGGTCTGGGAACCCCTCACATCATAAGCAAGTAAAGGGAAGCCCCAACCCACAAAAAAAAGGATAGTTCAAATACATACAACCTCAAGACAACCAATCTAGGCTGTAAACAAAGAAGGACACCAGAAAGACAAAGAAATATATTGGGAAGTGGTGTGACTTCCATAAAATCCCCTGGCATAACACTGTTGATTTCCACTCCAAGAAATAGTTTTTGATTGATGATGCATCCCCCCACCCCTCCCAGGGGTTATGCGACCTCCCGATCAAGGATCTTCAAAATACTCAAGCCGAATTGGCTTTTCGGGTCTCTAACAAACCCTGGAACAACTTACATAGGCCCCAATTGTTACCTCGCGGGTTTGAATTACCTGCACAATTGTTTTTTGGTGCTTCTAGTAACCTTAAATGGTGGGTGTTAGATCCTCTTTCTAGTCTCTTCTTCTCATATGGTCGCAGGCTATAACCATGTGCCAACCTTCTTCGTAACTTCGGGCTTCAGTGGTTTTTGCAACCTCCACCCTCATTTTCTTCTGAAATGTCCTTCCGCTGAAACATATAGATCTTTGTCGCGTGTCCTCCTGGATTTGACAGTCCCTCTCTACCTTGGCCTTCGCGACTTCAGGAAGATTTCACTCGCTCATGAAATTTCCTCCGAAACTCTATCTTCTGAATTCCCTAATCCCTTTCCATGTATCTCTTGCAGCCAGGTTAGGATTCACTTTGTCACTTTGTGACTTCAATGATCCCCACTCTTTACATAGTTCTGAATCTCTGAACCACGAAGTGCCGAAAGTCTCCATGTCTATCCTCTGTGCAACTCTCCTAGATCTAATGGTCTGGAACAATCTCGCTTCCTCCTGAACAGATCTTGCTCGTGAATTTAGGGAATCTTCAAGGGATCCTCCCCATTGAAGAATTATCACCCGCTATCTCTTTTGAGGTTGTCCCTCCTTCGAATTTCTAACTCCTTAGAACGTTTCTTCAACACTTAGTCAAATTTTGACTCTGTGCACGCCTTGCACCAGGTCTTCTTCCATGACTCAACTTCTTTATGGATGACTGCGCACACCTTGCAACAATTCTTCGCACTCTTCTGCAAATACTCTTAAGTTACTCTTCCTAATTTCTAAGTCAAAAGACTTTGTTGACGCACTACTTGCAGACAATATGCACTCCTTGCATACAAAGCTCCAAGTTCTCTCTCCTGAACTTATTCCTCCTTGGCTCTCTAAACTTCTCATAATGACTTCTTCGATACTTAGCCAAATATCGACCCTTCGCACACCTTACCACATGCTTCTCAACTCTTGATGGGTACTATTCACTACTTGGAACGGTTCTTGTTCGACTCTATTGTTCCTCCTGAACAATATGATTCTGAGTGTGTTTCCTCCTACGCACACTTTCAAGATATCTCTTCTGAACTTCTGAGTCGAAACAGACTCTGTCAACGCACCCCTTGTGGGCCCTTATACACTCTTTGCAAACAAAATATTCATGTTATCTCTTCTAAGCTTCTGAGTCGAAATAGAATCTTTCAATGCACACCTTGTGGACACTATGCACTCCTTGAACGGGCTCATAGAAGAGAAACAATTGAAACTTATATAATATCTGATAGATTCATACATTCAACTATGTAAATGCATTCAAACATAAGAACAAGTAATAACAAAGAATTGCAATTAAACAGAAATCCTACCATTCATTCATTCAGATAGACGCAATAACAACAACACCAGACATTTGGATCAACACTTCTTTGTTATATTCATTCAACTGATATGTACATGGATTCATACAATGCTCTTCAACATCTCTCAACAACTCTTAACAAAAGCAACAACTCTCAACAATAATCTTAGCTACAATACTCTTCAACTAATTTTCAGCAGCCTTGTTTAGGCATACAATACATTTATTTATACAAAACAAGCTCATAGAGATTTTCCCTCCGACTACCTTAGTGCTATCCTATCAAATTAAAATCTTTCAACTACTAAGGATTTATTACAATAAATGTTTGGGACAGACAGATAAGAGACAACGCTTCGAATATGTACTGCAATCTACTACAATAAAGGAAAATACACTCCTCATCGATCTGATGCGATGGTTTAGCTCCTAATCATTTAAAATGTTCTAAAATTACAATATTTTCAAGATATTTGTGTGATATGCCCTTATTAAATTCAAAAATCACTTTAAAATGCACGCTAGGGTGTTGAGTTGTCTTCCTCTTGCACCTTGATGATGATGCTCCTACATCATACTCCTCTAGACAAAAAAATTCATGGACTCATGTCCATGAGCTTCTGCACTTACCTTCCATGCTTCTAAATATCTGCTTCATTTACCCAACTGGAATATTCTATTGGGTGTCCTTTCCACTTTACCAAATATTAAAAATAAGTTTTTCTCCTAGTATTCTTACCAATTCTCTAATCTATTATCTTTTCCATCTGTGGATTTTCTGCTACAGGCATCTTCTTCTCCCATTGAATCTCTTTCTAATATTCTGACTCTCTGGTGCCATCTTCCCTGAAAGGATACAGGTATGAAATGTTGAATATGGGCGATATACCCCATCTCCTGGCAACTCTATCTCATAAGCATTGGCATCAAATTTTCTTAGGATCTTGCATGGTCCTATCTTCTTCAACTTCAGTTTGTTATATGTTCCTCTTTGGAACCTTTCCTTCCTGGGATGTGCTAAAACTTGATCTCCCACTTCAAATTGAAGTTCTCTTTTATTTTGATCAACTCTGCGTTTATACTCTCTACTATTGTTCTGCAATTGCTCTTTGATCTGATTATGAAGCTTCTGCATTTCTGCAGCGAAGTCTTTTGCTCCAATGCTTTTGAATTCATTTTTCTCCAGATCTCTCAACTTTTCTACTCCTCTTGGATTCATCCCATATACTATTTGGAATGGACTCTTTCCTATACTTATGTTTGGTGAGTCATTATATGCAAACTCTGCTTGTGACAAAATTTGATCCCACTAGCTATGATGTTCAGTAACCAGACTCCTTAGCAAATTTCCTAAAAAAAAATTTACCACTTCAGTCTTTCCATCCATTTGAGAGTGATATGTTCAACTAAAATACAGTTCTGTCCCTAGCTTCTTCCACAATGTCCTCCATAAATGACCAAAAATTTAGTGTCTCTGTCTCAAATAATAATCATAGGCAACCCATGAAGTCTCACAACTTCCTTGAAAAACAAATTTGATAAAGTGTGTCATCTTTGAGAATCTATCAACTACCACAAATATGGAATCACTTCCTCTTTGTGTTCTTGGCAATCCCAACACAAAATCCATTCTTATTGCATTGCAAGGCCTGTCTCGAATAGGCAATGGTTGATACAATCCATTGTTCTTTCTCTTTCCTTTTGCATACTGGAAAATATTACACATGTTCACAAATTTCTTCACCTCTGCCCTCATACCTGGCCAATATTATGAACTATTCAACTGTGAAAACGTCTTTTCATGGCCAAAATTTCATGCTAGACCTCCACTATGTTTTTCTTTTAAAATATTTTCTCTCATTGAGCACTTTGGTATGCACAACTGGCAACCTTTAAACAACAATTCATCTTGAATCAGATACTTTGTCCAGTGGCTCCTATCTCTAAGCAAAGGATTTTCACATGCCTCATATGATTCTTTAAAATATGCATCATCACAATACATCTCCATAAGGTGTTCAAACCCTAAGGTTTTCACTTGAAATTCCTGTTGAATCAGACATCTCTTGCTCAATGCATCAACAACTTTGTTAGTGTAACACACCCATGGCAGGGCTTAAATATTTCATTCTTCTTAAGAAAATCAATATTCACATTCGGGGTATTGATTTTCCTTTCTACTCTTCTAGATATTTCCAACAATAGTCTTCATGCTCTGAACCGAGCTCAAAGCTGGCAGATAGCCTCTCCCAAGTTCTTGAGGTTCTCCCATCCTCTATACTTGCATATGACTGTAGACTATGACCAAACGCCAAGAAAACCATTGTGTGAATCCTCTGTAGTGGAAAACCTCCGAAGTTTGTGATCTGACGTTGCGTGCCCTCAATAGTTTTCATGGTCCCGATTCACTTCGAGACTTTGGCATTCAGGAGTTTCAAACATTCCCATGCCTCTTTCCTTCGAAGTACTCTGTACCCGGATTTATAGATCGAGCACCACACATACCTTCACGATCGACAACCGTGAATCACTTTGTATCTTCGGGCTTTGAGGGTCTCAACCTCTCCACACTCGCTTTCTCCCATATTGATTTCACCCAAAGTCAATGATCTGTCGACATGTGTCTTCCACAGATCGATGACTACAAACCATTTTGACTCTTCGAGATTCGAGAGTTTCAACCACTACACCCTTTCTCTTTCCCAGAGTACTTTCACCCAAAGTCCATGGATTTCCACCACGTATCCTCTCTCTCATATCGACGACACCGATGGACTCCGTTACTCCACGGATTTCCAAAGGAATTCACGACTATTGACCTAGCAAGTTTTCTACATATGATGGTCATGATCCGACCAATACTGATTTTTCCAACGATAGATGATTCACATTGATTGTGGGGCCCCATCATGCTCACTCTTTATCAGAGAGCTCAATCCCTGTAATCTAAAAAGTACTCCCCCAACTCAGTCTAATCGTGGTCGTTGATTACCCACCCTGATGAGATCAATGACATTGGTGAATTGCGGGCCGCGAACTAGCACGCCTGCTAATTTCACCTTCACGCTCCACAATAATTCCCCACCTTCGATCTCCATTCATAGATCGAAATTTCACAGTGATTGTAGGGCCCATTCTCCAAAATATGGGAAGTTCTTGTCTGACTCTGTCTAATCGAGGTCGTTGATCTTCCATCCCCAATGATATCAATGACACTGATGAATTTCGGGTCGAGAAATAACACGTACGCTAATTTCACCTCCATACTCCACAATGATTCTCAACCATCGATCTAAGCCTTACAGATGGGTGGTCTTCCCCATCCCCTCATTAACTCCTGAGGAGGTATTCCCACCTACCAGCCTGACTAGAATTCATTCCTGGGTCAGAGGGTTGTTCTGATCCTGAGCAATTAAAACAAGCAAAATACTGGTTTGGTGGAGGTTAACACAGCCTTTCCTGGTCCCCTCTACCATCTCTTTCATATAATTCATGGTCTCTCTTAGCACATCCCCTTTCCATCAATCATGCAACACATATCCATTTTCTATTAAAACAACAAAATTTACATTCGTCGACCTTTCATACAAAGGTCCATCAAATCAAACATTCACACCTTTGAGTTTGCCATATTTCCTTGGTCAATATAGTTATATATAAAACTGAGGGAAACATGGCGTTACAATTCCCTCCCCTTTAAATGAACATCATCCTCGATGTTCTATCTGTAAACATGCTATGTATAAACAGGAGTAAACAAAATCGGATATTCCTGTCTCATGGCATCCTCCATTTCCCACATAGCCTCATCTGTCCAAAGTGTTTTCACTGCACCTTGACCTATGCAATGGTTCGGTTTTTTAGTGAGGTTTCCTTCTTGTTTAGTACGCATTGAGGTTTTTATAGGAATTATCCCTCCGGCTCCACCTGGACCACAGACCAATCAATTATATGATTAGAATCATGTACATATTTCTTCAATAATGAAACATGGAAAACATTATGTGCCTTTACTGTGGGAGGGAGTGTTAGCCTATAGGCTAAAGGTCCCACTCTATCTAAGACTTCAAAGGTTCCACAATACCGAGGTGCTAGCTTGGAACAAGCTCCCATTCTCATGGAGCTCTTCCTGGGTCTAACTCTGAGATATACATGGTCTCCTGTCTTGAACTCTCTAGGGGTTCTCTTTCGGTTGACGTAGCTCTTCTATCTATCCTGAGCAATTTTCAGATTTTGTTTTATTTGAATCACTTTTTGCTCCATTTCTTTCAGCATGTATGATCTGATTGTAATTCTATCCACTAGATTACTCTATCTAATTGGAATCTTGCATTGTCTACCATAGAGGGCTTCAAAAGAGCTCATCTTTAGTGACTCTTGATAACCGTTGTTGTAGGAAAATTCTACCAATGGCAAGTAGTCTTCACACTTCTTAGGCTGATGCATTACATGCATCCTTACCATGTCTTCTAATATTTGGTTTACTCTTTATGTTTGTCCATCAATTTGGAGGTGATAGGTTGTGTTAAACAACAGTTTAGTCTCAAGACCAACCATCAAGGATTTCCAAGAGCTTGAAGTGAATTTTGTGTCTTTGTCGGATATAATCTCTCTAGGCATGCCATGCAGTTTGAATATATCCTTCATGAATATGTTGGCAATATATATTGCCTTGCAATTCGACTTGACAGGAACGAAGTGAGCAGACTTACTCAATTTTTCCACCACTACCATGATGGCATCATTCTGCTTAGTCGATCTTGGAAATCCAGTGATGAAATCCATGGAAATGGTTTCCCATTTCCATTCTGGAATTGGTAGAGGTTGTAACAACCCTTTCGAGTACTGGTGTTCTACCTTAACTTGCTGGCATTATAGGCACTTGTCTATATAGTCGGCTATGTCCTTTTTCAGTCCAGGCCAATAGAATTGTTTCCTAGTGGTCGTGATCATTTTTTGATATCCTGGGTGACCAGTATATGGTATTTTGTGTAGTTCATCCATTATGAACCTATTCAAGTTGTCACAACTTGGAATATACAATTTGTTTCTATAGGTTAGTAGGCCTTCATCGATCATCTAATAGCCTTCATACTTTAGCCGTGTAGGCTCTTGACTTAGGTATGAGGTCACGGTCTTGAAGAATGCATCTGTTTCTTGTGCATTCCTGATTCTTTCTTTGACATTCGTTTCACAGGTGCTTATTACTGCCAGGTGAATCATTTTCACACTTCTGCTAAGGGCATCGACTACCCTATTTTCCTTCCCTTTGATGTGTTTGATTTCGAAGTCATAATCTCTAAGGAGAGCCATCCACCTAGCTTGTCTAGCATTGAGTTTTGATTGATCAAACATGTGCCTCAACCCACAGTGGTCTGTCATAAGTACAAATATCCTACCCAGGAGGTAATACCTCCACATTTTTAAATCATGCACTATGGCAGCCAACTCTAGATCATGGGTCACATAATTGATTTCATGCTCATTCAATTTCCTAGATGCGTAGAAAATTACATGTCCCTCTTGCATAAGGACTCCTCTGAGTCCTTCCTTGCAGGAATCTGTACACACAAGGAAGTCATTATCAAGGTCTACAATCTTTAGCATAGGTGCATGGGTCAGGAGGTATTTTGGTTTCTGAAATCTTTCTTCACATTATGATATCCAAGTGAATTTAAGCTCCTTTTTTCTGGAGGGCAGTGATTGGACAACCAATCTTGGAAAATCCCTTTATGAACCTTCTATAATATATTTCTAATAAAGCATTGGATATCAAATACATCCTTTGGGGTAGGCCATTCCATAATAGATCTGATCTTATCAAGGTCTACTGCCACCCCTTCTTCGGAAATAACATGGCCCAAGTAATGTACTTGCTTCTGAAAAAAATCACACTTGCTAAACTTAGCATAGATATGATGCTCTCTTAGTACTTGAAGTACAAATATAATATGTTCTTCATGCTTGTTGGACCTCGAACAAGTTTTGGGGAAACTTTGGTCAGTTTTGGCCCACTTTTGGACTTCGACACGCTGATCGAAATAGGAGCACCCAGGCGGAGCTGAGATCATGGATCTCACCTATTTTGAGGGTTATGTGGACCCAATAAGGGGACCTCTATGGTTTTGTAATAGGTTTATGGGATGTCGACCCATGGGTTCTCCCCATGTTTAGGCCCTATTGTAAGATTTTTTTAAGTATAAATAAGAGGAATGTAGGGTAGAAGTAGTAGTCATGTGTGAAGGAATGTATGTGGTCAAGGCTTTGTGCTCGACTGTGATTTTGTAATAGGTGTTAAGTGTCATGATAAGAGAGTTTGGCTATGTGCATTTGATCTAGTTTTGGAAGGTAAATAAGGAGGATCGAGTGGTTAGTACGAAGATCTCCTGACTTGTGCAAAGTTTGACTCTCTGGCTTAGTTCACAGGAGTGACTGGATGTAAGATTTTGGAGAATAATAAAGAGGCCAAGCATTTTGTGGACGTAGACCCACCTTGGGGTGAACCACGTATATCTAGTGTCTCATAGTTTGCTTTGTGGAATTTTTTTTATGTCATGCATTTGCTTAGTTCTTTGATTATGATGTGTAATGAATATATAGTTTGATTGTTTAAGTACTCTACTTAGGTTAAATGGTAAATGAATGCTATATTTAAATCACAATGCTAAGTGCTCAAGGTGCATAATCACTTGTTGTTACTGCACTTAATTGTCTTTGATTATGCTATGCGATGTTAATTAGGTTAATAAATGAATGCATGCTCACTTCCTAAGCGTTAACAAAATATTTTGAGAAGTGTTGTCATCACAAAATTGTGTCCCAGCCTTGTTACAGACACATGCATCATGTAACCCCCCCTGCTTCTACCTCGGGTGAGACTTCGCTTGCTTCACAGGTGTTGCCGAAAGGGTCGGTAGTCGAGGTTTTGTTGGTGCATTGTTAATCATTGAACCCTAGGTCTGCCCCTGTGCCAAAAAATGTTTCTGTTGCCGGGACTACCGAGTTCATGGTGGACCTCACAAGAAAGTGTGTGGAGGTCATGCAAATGAACTGGGAGAACTACCTCATCAATGAGATAGAAAAGGATTTCCGTGAAGCCCAAGACTTAGGATATGAGTTCCAGTACAGTTGGATAATAACCTTGATTGCATTTTTAGCTTGGCAGATGCCTAAAGGAGATACTTTCCCAGAGATCGAACCTACAGAGCCCCTGGCTGCTCAGTTTTCCACCTTGTGGTATACCAATGACATGACGAAGCAATGGAAATCTCATGTTGTGTTTCACAGGTATTGTTGTGCTACTTATATGTCTAATATAATGCACTCATTAATTATCAATCTGGGATTCATAATCAACAGAGTTACAAGACACCAGTAAGAAAGGTAATTCCTAATGTCACGAGTATAGAATTAAACTAGATTATGCAGGCTGGAAACAAATCAAAATAGAAAACTGCAATGTACTTTGGTTATCTTTCACAGAGAGTCTATCTATTCCATTATGGCACATGCAAGTATGAGATGGAATTGGTTGATAGATCAACTCTGATGTCTGACCCAGAAACTAATTATGCAATCCACACTTTCTGAAAGGAAATCACACATCACTCAGCATAGCATAGGTAGTTCAATAGTCAATATGTTGGTTCTGTTGTGGTTCACAATGAACTTCACTAGGTCTTCTCGAAGTAGTTTTGACTATTGCTGCCAACAGCTATGATTACTCAAGGAAACCAAACTCATGAGAACAGAAATAGAGCACATGTAAAAACATAGTAATTAAAGATCTAAGAAATTATAAAATGAAAATCTTAATCTAAATTGTACTGCTATCATCAAACAGAGTTAAAACTTTAACTAATTCAATGTTTAGACTATTGAAAACAAACACTAATACTAATCTACAAAGAGGTTGACCTTTGTTGGGCGGTGGGCCCTTGCCGCTTCAACAGGTTAGCTGCTGAAGTCTACAGGAAGCTTGCTTCTAATGCACACGTTACTCTCACTCACACTTCAACACATAAAATCAAAACTCTCTTTAACAACTCAACTCATTCTCAATCATAGATAATCAGAATATGGGGATAAAATGGCTTTTCATTAATCTTTACTCAGAAATGTTCTATACTATCATATGCTGCTTACACATTGATAATATGCTAACTCTCCTCTCCTTCTACCATCCTTGCCACGGCTATTTAATTGTCTGCATCGTGAAACACAAGGAGGCGAAGGGATTTGCAAATCAATCAGTTGTTTAAGTTTATCATTCAGTTACATCTTCAGCATCATCCTCATGACATGAGGTGCATGAGGATGAGGCAATTAAAAAATTGTCCTTATCATAGCAAATAGACGTCCACCATTTGACTTAGGCAAGATCTGGCACTTAACTTAGTGCATTGGGCTCTTCCATATGAGTACCAGATCGTAACAGGCAGATGGTACTGGATCTCGACAGGGCGCAAAAGGTGGTACCCGATCGTGACAGAGCGTGGTCGTTGGTACCAGACCATAATAGAGTGTGTTTGTTGGTACCGGATCACCACAGGTAAGATTTAGGACGCGTTTGGTACCGGATCAGACAGCATCAATCTTGGTGCGCAGGTACCAGATTACGACAGAGCTGGTACAGGAACACTAGTCATCTAGGGGTCAAAGATTATATGACAAATTGAGCATTAGTACATGAAATATTTAATTCCTTAACTCGATAAACCACAAAATACATGAATTAACCATACTTTACCTTATGACCTTAATATTGGCAAGTGATAGCATTCTTGTCATTCACTCAAGCTTTAGATAGGTCCAAAAAGGTATAGGTGAAGAGTAAAATAGGGTAATAAGAATGTCAATTCCAAGTCTCAACAGGTAGCAGTTGAAAGTTGCCATTGAAGCATTCCCTCATATGACACCGCGTACCTTGCATTAGTATCGTCCCATAGTGAAGTTATGAGTTGATCCCCACTTCATTTACATCACCACGCAAAGAGATGAGCACCAGGAAAGCTTACACTCATACTATAAGCTTGCGGATGAAGATATGGAACATATTATAAAGGAATGGCCAGAATAATTTCTTGTACCTGTCATCGAAATAGAGTTATCTAACACTGATACTATAGGAATCTTGATGGTTATGCGAGATGAACATGTCGGACAGTCTAGTGGGAGGAAGAATCAAAGGGAAAACAAAAAGCAGGTTGAAGTCCGGGACATAGAGAGTGACGAATAATAAGAAGAGGAAACCCCTGGAGATAACAGGTATGGCTCGCTAGGAGGAGGAGAATATGACGTAGAAGGAAAGGGAGGAGAATAAGATGAAGCGGAAGGATAGGAAGGAGGAGATGAAGAAGAAGAAGAGCCAGGAGAAGGTGAAGCTACACCACCTGAAGACCCCCCCATTGTGATAGTGACCCCACAAAAGAGGAAAGTTACTTCGAAGAAACCTTCAGCAAGGAAGAAGACATGTACCAATAAGCTATAGTTGGAAGCCACTCTCACTGAAGATGACATTAGTCTGGTCCATGGAGCTATGGAGGATTCCTCTGAAGACATGATGTAGATATACAAAGAGAAACAGGTGGAGTTGTATGAAAAGATTGAGAGGGAGTTGAAGGAAGTGTAGCAGGATGTTCATTTGGTCCGCGCAGTGCCTACTGCGTTGTCTACACCTTCCTCATCACAGACCACAGAATTGGAGGATGAACCAACTCTGTAGGGTGAACCAAGGATTTGGATCACCCTCCCCTAGGATAGCATCAAGTTTCCCACCCCCGCAACACTACAGGCTAGCCCCAACTTGGATGTTGAGGTTAACCTTAAAGGAAAACCTCCAGAACAGGTTGAAGTATTGGAGGTAGGTTTGAAGGCATACAGAAAGGAACAGAGAGAAATGACAGTTGAAAGAGTAGAACAACTAAGAAGGCTTGCTGATGAAACAAAAGCTCGATTCCAGAGAGCTCGAGAAGCGAAGGAGAAGGCTACAGAAGCCTTGTAACAGGAGAAAGACGAAGTCCTAATACAATTATGAGTAAAGCAAGACAGTGTGGATGCCTCTGAAAGTGAGAAAGAATAACTTCGGGCAAATCTTCAAGAGGAAAAGAGAGCAGGCGAAGCCCAACTACAGAAAGAAAAAGAGCAGTTGCTCGCAAAGCAGGTCGTGGTCAAAGAAGCAGTAAGTAAAGCATGTTTCTCTGTGCTAGGCTTGGTATAGGAAGAGAAAGAGCCTATCGAAACTCAAGTAGAAAAGCTCACAGAGACCCTCCAAAAATTTCAGGATAGGATAGTTGAACTGGAGGCTCGAACAGTGCCGAGAACCCCGCAGGAGGTGCGTGACCAGAGGGAGGAGACCACAAAAAACACAGTAGCAAGTATAAAATTCCTCACCTCTGCATGTAAATAGTTGAGTGATAGAAGTGCCCAAACATATGAATGCCTCACCAAGGATCCAGAGTTAAATAAGCTAGAAGATCAGTTACAAGAGGCACAACAGCAAGCATCTTCATTGTAGGCGCAGATGAAGCTGCTCACAGAAGTGGAAAGGATGAAGATATCCCAGGAGCAGTGCACAGTACATCAACAAATATTGCCCTCTGAGGTAAGGTGATGGAAGTAACACAGAACTTACAACTTGTGCAGGATGAAGCTTGCAAGGTGTTTGAGGAGACTGACATCTACGGTTCACGGTTATACCAAGTAGTTGCAGCAGTAGAACAACGCCTAGAAGGGATTGTTACAAAGAAGATAGTCCAAGAGCTGGATGATCAGGAGGATCAGGTGAGGTAGCAAGTCAAAGAAAATCAAGTTAATCTTGAGGATTTTGAAGCAACATTGTCTGGACCTGAGTGACTTGGGACGAGTCACAGGCGAGTGTTGGGGGCCTGCTGGCCCTCGACCAAGTTTTAGGGAAACTTTGGTCAGTTTTAGCCCAATTTTGGACTTTGATACGTTGATCAAAGTAGGAGCACCCAGGCGGAGCTGAGATCACGAATCTCACCTATTTTGAGGGTTATGTGGACCCAATAAGGGGACCTCTAGGGTTTTGTAACAAGTTTATGGGATGTCGGCCCATGGGTTCTCCCCATGTTTAGGCCCTATTGTAATATTTTGTAAAGTATAAATAAGAGGAATGTAGGGTAGAAGTAGTATTCCTATGTAAAGTAATGTATGTGGTCAAGAATTTGTGCTCGACTGTGATTTTGTAACAGGTGTTAAGTGTCATGATAAGAGAGTTTGGCTCTGTGCATTTGATATAGTTTTGGAAGGTAAAGAAGGAGGTTCTAGTGCTTAGTGTGCAGATCTCCTAACTTGTGTGAAGTTTGACTATGTGGATTAGTTCACAGGAGTGACTGGATGTAAGATTTTGGTGAATAATAAAGAGGCGAAGTGGTTTGTGGATGTAGCCCCACCCTGGGGTGAACCACGTATATCTGGTGTCACATGGTTTTCTTTGTGTAGTGTCTTTTCTATCATGCATTTGCTTAGCTCTTTGATTATGATGTGTAATGAATATATAGTTTGATTTTTTAAGTACTCTACTTAGGTTAAATGGTAAATGAATGCTAGATTTAACTCACAGTGATAAGTGCTCAAGGTGCATAATCACTTGTTGTTACTTCGCTTATATGTCTTTGATTATGCTCTGCGATGTTAATTAGGTTAATAAAATAATGCATGCTCACTTCCTGAGCGTTAACAGAATATTCTGTGAAGTGATCTCATCACAGAATCATGTCCCATCCTGGTTACAGACACCTACGTCATGTAACCCCCCTGCTTCTACCTCAGGTGAGACTTCTCCTGCTTCGTAGGTGTTTTCCGAAAGGGTTGGTAGTCGGGGTTTTTTTGGTGCGATGTTAAGTGTTGAACCCTGGGTCTGCCCCTGTGCCAAAAATGCTCCTCTCTGTTCTTGGAGTATATTAAGATATCATCAATGAAAACCAATACGATTCTATAGGAATTTGTTGAGTACATTGTTCATCAGGCACATAAAAGTGGCAGGAGCATTTGTTAATCCAAATGGCACCACTACAAATTCATAGTGACCACACCTTGTCCTGAAGGTCATTTTGTGGATGTCTTCATCCTTGATTTGGACTTGATGGTATCCAGACCTCAAGTCAATATTTTAGAAAATGGAAGCACCCCTAATTGGTCGAACAAGTCATCAATTCTTGGTAAGGGGTACTTGTTCTTTATGGTTGTATTATTGAGTTGTCTATAATCTATGCATAGTCGAAGTGTGCCATATTTATTTTTCACAAACAAGGCTAGTGCTGCCCATGGAGACACACTGGGTTGGATGTAGCCTTTGCCCATAATTTCCTTTAGTTGTAGCTTGAGCTCAACTAGTTCAGGTGTACTCATACTATAGGGTTTCCTAGACACTAACACTGCTCCTGGTGCAAGTTCTATCAAGAAGTCAATGTCTCTTCTCAGAGGTAGAACCTGTACCTCTTCTAGAAACACATCTCTATACTCTCTTAATATGGGGCAGTCCTCTAGGTTCGGTTTGTCATCCTCAACAGATTCCAACACCTGTATTGCATATAGAGGACATCCATTTCTGCAATACTTTTTCATTTGAAGGGATGATATTTGTCTAACTGAGACAGGTTTTTGAATCCCTTGGAGGGTCATCTTTCCCCCTTCTTCATTTACACATTCTAAATTTTTATGGTAACAGTCAAAATTAGTTTTATAAGAAGCCAACCAATCCATACCAATCAACAAGTCATAATATCCTAGGGGAAGTATGTTAAGGGTCACTTGGGTGGGCAATCCATCCATGATGAATTGGCAAGATGGTAAGACCTTTGTTACTTTTCTTTTGGTTCCAGTGGCTAGTTGTACCAACCATGGCTTTACATGTCTAATTGTTTTCATTTTACAATTATCAACAGTATGAGGGGCCACATAACTCAAATTACAACCAGGGTCAATTAAAATAGAAACTAGACGGTTGGTGGTCATACCTTCCATCTCCACCACTGAAGCTCGGTGGTCGACTTGTTTATTATCCAAAGCCGCATAAATCCATGGCATGCTCCTAACCACATCATCGACTATCATAGCTTATTGGATGTTGTATATTCTCCTACTGTTCTGTTGTCTGTGTGGTAAATCCCTCAACAGATGTTCTTCTCTACAACCCCAACATTTCAAGGGTTCTCTCTTTGGGTTATCAGTCTTTCGTGGGGTTGATTCAAAAGGTTTAATTCCACTTTGGGAGGGGAAATTTTGTTGGTGATTCGGGTAGGAAGTCTCTTCCTTAAATCTTTCCTATAGTTATTAAATATTGAGGATTTAAACCCCTTCTTCTTGAACCTCGAACTACTCTTCTTCTTCCAGTCCTCGCGAGGTTCTATCTGATTCTTGAACTGTTCATAACAATACCTTGCCTTCCAGATAGTGTCTTCTAAGGTCTTTGGCTCGTCAAACTCAATCCTATTCCAGTAGGTCTAAGGTAACCCACTGACAAATAATTGGACTTTTACCTTTTCATCTTTTATGTAGGGTACATACCTCAACAGCTCAAGGAATTTATTGATGTATTTATCTATGCTAAGTTGTCCCAGCTTGAGTTCATAGAACTCCTTAGTCTTCCTGTCGAAGTATTTCTATGACAGATACTTCTTCTTGAAGTGTTTCTCAAACTGTTTCCATGATAAGTCCTTTTCATGGATTCCTTTTACATTCTTAAGATCTTCCTACCAAATGGAATCCTTTCCATTCAGGTTGAAGATGGCTATTTGAGCCTTCAAATTTTCATAATAGTCATGAAATCTGAGGTACTTCTTTAAACCAAGTAGCCAAGCTTCTGCCTCTTCCCCTTTCTCAATCTCTCCATTGAAAGAGGGTGGTTTGGCTTTCTTGAACTCTTCAAGGTCCTGACTTTTGGAATGTTTTTGCTTCTTTCCTTTCTTCTAAGAATGTGAGCTAGTTTTTCTACTAGAAGATCCCTCAGAGTTGCTCGTTCCCTTTCTAGAAGACTCTCCCGATGAGAATCTCCTGCCTCCAGGTTTGTACTTACTCAAGGTACTTCTCCCTTTGTGGCCACTTATGGGACTGCATTTTTGTATTTCAGGTGGAATTTGAATTCTCTCTATATGTCGTCGGTCTGCATGGGTGGTTGCAGGTCCATGCAACAGCTTCCTTTGTATATCGCATAAGCTCTGCAACAAGACTGCATTGAATTTTGTTTGTTTTTCTTGCTCCTTTATCAATATCTCGTTGTCAGCCTTGCAACTCTGTAATTCGGCCACAAGGCTTCTTACAGTTTTAGCCAGATCTAGAGGGGTCTCCACCACCCTCCTCTCGTCAGACTCTTCATCTCTATTGTGGGAGCCATACCCCACTTCATGGTGCATCACCATCCTTTATCCTTGTGGTTTCCCATGATTCACTGACTACTATAGTGTTGACAAAACACTTATTATTAGCTAAGATTCTAGTAGTTCATGAGAAACACATAGTTCATTTTCTTAAATACACACACAGAGTAAAAAAAATTCATTCTTTTCTTTAGTAATAGTCTAACCAAATTCTTTAGGAAATAGGTAAGGTAGGGGTGTCACCCTTAATATTTATTGTAAACGTTATTTTTAAGTGACTCGTCCCTGAGCCCAAGAAGGCTAAGTGTTTTAACCATGCTCTGATACCAATTTGTAACACACCCATGGCGGGGCATAAAAATTTTGTTCTTGTTAAGAAAATCAATATCCTCATTCAGGGTATTGATTTTCCTTTCTTCTCTTCCAGATCTTTCCATCCATAGTCTTCATGCTCCAAACCAAGCTCAGAGCTGGCAAATAGCCTCTCCCAAATTCTTTGGATTCTCCCATCCTCTATACTCGCATATGACCATAGGCTATGACCAGACGCCAAGATAACAGGTGCCAAGACAACCATCGCGCAAATCCTCCGGAATGGCAAACCTCCGAAGTTCACGATCTGACACCGCGTGCCATCAATAGTTTCGACGAATCTGATTCACTTCGGGACTTCGGTGTTCGGGAGATTCAAACATTCCCACACCTATTTCCTCTAAAGTACTTTGTACCCGGAGTTATAGATCGAGCACCATGTGACCCTTCGCGATCAACGATCGTGAATCACTTTAGATCTTCTAGCTTCAGGAGTCTCAACCTCTCCACACTCGCTTTCTCCCAAAGTGATTTCACCCAAAGTCGATGATGTATCGACATGTTTCTTCCACATATCGACAAATGCAAACCACTTCGGCTCTTCGGGCTTCAGGAGCTTCAACCTCTACACCCGTTCTCTCTCATGGGGTACTTTCACACAAAGTCCATGGATTTTCGCCACGTATCCTCTCTCTCAGATTGACGACATTGACAGACTTCGTTACTCCATGAATTTCCAAAGGAATTCATGACTATCCTCCTAGCAACCTTTCTAGATCTGATGGTCATGATCCGACCAATATTGATTTATCCACTGATAGACGATTCACGTTGATTGCGGGGCCCCATCGTGCTCACTCTTTATCAAAGAGCTCAATCCCCGCAATTTGAAAAGTACTCACCCAACTCATTATAATCGTGGTCGTTGATTCCCCACCCCGACGAGATCAACAACATTGGTGAATTGCAGGTCGTGAACTAGCAGGTCTGCTAATTTCAACTTCCCGCTACGCAATAATTCCCCACCTTCTATCTTTTTTCACAGATCGATGGTTCACAGTGATTGTGGGGCCCATTCTCTGAAATATGGGAAGTGCTCGCCTGACTCTGACTAATCGAGGTCAGTGATCTTCCATCCCCAACGAGATCAACGACACTGATGAATTTCAGGCTGAGAACGAGCACGTCTTCTAATTTCCCCTCCACTCTCCGCAATTATTCCCAACCATCGATCTAATTGATCGGTTGGTGTTTGATTCGTTAACTCCACTGGGTCTTTGAGTCGATCTGACAATTGAGATAGGTTTTCCTCTTGATGAATGGTTCACACTCATCTCCTCTGTCAGGTTCTTGATTCATATATGTCTATTGTTACTCAGGGAGTTCAAGTAACTTTGACTATCGTGAAGTTTGACATTCCAGGCATCGAACTCTCGAAGCTCTGAAACCATTATGAACTAGCACCTTTCGGGATTAGTGCAGGGTTCCTAGACCCAGGTCACATGGACCTTCAGATGACTCTTAGGCTATGAGCTCCACTCTTAGCCAGGTTTTATCTAAGGTTGTGGGTGCAAGCTCAAGGTCTCTCAGTCTACTGGTTCAAAGGAAACACCTTCCTAATTCACAGAATCTTAAATTATGAAATAGGGCAAGGTAAACTCGTGAGGTTACTGAGACGGTAGTAGTGCCAAGAGGCCTTCTCCGACTCTGAATTTGTGAGGTAGATCCATGGGAAAAAACTATGGGAGTTAAAATGGAGCATGTGATAAAAGCAAAGGCATAAGTTCTTAATGAAGTCAACGTATACACATATCTTAACCATTTCAATGTAGAAAATATTTATAGAGATGTAAATACATGCATGCGACCATTAATTCTCAATTCAACGCATAGAGTATGAGAACACTTATCAAAAAATAGATAATGTGAGGCGACTGATGGAAAGGGTGCATGTTTCCACCCAACCATAAGCTCAGTCACTCCTACCAGATTTACCACTAGCCACCCCCGAGCTAGACCACGATGATTTGAGATTGAATATCTTCTTTCGGCTCAAAAATAGATAGGGATGAAGGTTACTCTCCTTCTTCCATATCAGTATCTATTTCCCGTGATTAGAACATATTCTTTTCACAATTCTTCCTCGAATCCCAGAGCTTCGATCTCGTCTC
>CBVK0100894781.1:0-11721 GCA_900067695.1 Picea abies
TTATATATAATACAAAATTTATATTAAAATTTTAATAAATTTATTTATATGTTTATTGAAAATATGTTTGATTTTTTTATTTTATTATTTAATTATATATTTTTATTTTTTTATAAAATTGAATTTATATAAGCATAAATTAAAATACAATAAGAAGATCACAATATTTTATTTAATAAATAAAGTTAAATATCAAATTTGAATTTGAATGTTCTTCTTAATCATCGAAATGATCAAATTCACAACAATAGTGATATAGTATACAATTTCAACTATTTTACCAAATTCCAAGACCCTTCTGGGAAATAAGAATGTCCCCAAAAATGAATTGGCGCCGTTTCTTACTAAGTCAAGATCAAACATCAGAAAATCACGGTACATCGTTTAACGAATAGATTGACTTCCCCTTCAACTTACATTGACGTGCGAGCTTGGTTGACACAAGAAGTGTTGCCCCGGCCCCCATGGCACATATTTATACTTTCAAGGATTAGTAATCACATATATTAAAATTTATGAATGTCATGATTCCATTAAGTCAAAGTTTTAAGGTACTATAGAAAAAAACAATAACGAGTTTAAGAGAAACATAAATAAAAAAGTGGGCACGAATAACTAAAATGTATCTATGAGTGGGCCGAACTCTTCTTCTAGGCTGGTAGGCGAGGTTCCCCAACCCACCCACCACACTTCTCTAGGTTCCGAAGGGTTAAGGGCCCTTCACTTCAAAGGAACAATGGTCCCTTGGAAGGTCGTTTCTTTCAAACATTCTCTTACTTTCGAGGAAATTTTCTATTTCATCTTAATGCATCGATAACGTTGCTTCAATGTTGGTTGTGAAACTTGAATCTATTGGTTCAAGGCCAGATTACAATTGTTATATGGAGTGGGTTAATAAATGGATATATTAGAAAAAAATGGAAAGTTAATTTTTTTTGGTTGATAAAGTAAAATTTTACTTTGATATATTTATTTTTTCAAAATTTTAGTGATATGAATTTTTTAAAGATGGACTAAAATCTTTGAGTGCAAAGTTGTATGGTTAAAGTTTCCATGAATCAAATGGAATTATAACTTCGAACAAAATTCTTATCGTATTTCAGAAAGAATTTTTATTATAAAAGAGTTGTGTTCATCTATTTATTAACTTATTCCCTACTACTTTACCATGGGATGATCGATAAATTTAATAACTTATATGATTATGTTGAAAGATCTTTAAACTTGAATTTTTGAATCATTGGTCTCTTTCCTAAAGGATATGGTGGTGATTCAACCATGTGTGTAGTGAACTTTTTCTTTCTTGAATTTCTCTTTGAGTTTGACATCTTGAAAACTATTCGCAAAGGCCCTTATTTCATGGGCAAAGTTGGCTCTTTTATGACAACATGGATACTTGGTATAGGAAAATGTTATCATTAGCATTGAACTATGTAAGATTGCTTATGTTCCTTTTGAGTGTTGTATTAAAAAATCTCTCACAACCATTTGTAACACTTTGGGAAAGTTTATTACCTTGGATTCAAACACCAGGATTTGTTAACGTCCACTACATCTTCAATTTGTATCACTACTTATTTGACAAAGGGTTTCCTTGAAAAAATTGTGTTGGAACAAAAGGATCCTAGTTTGACATAAGCATTGGATTAGGAACATATTGCATTATGTTACAAGACCTACATTGAGCACAAGCACTTGATTGCTTCTTCTCTAAAGACAAATTCCCATTAGGAAAATTGTAGGCCTATGGCCCGTTCAACTTGCCAACATGGATCTTGATTGCAAAATTAAATTGTAATGTCTATACAATTCACAAATCAGATGAGGTTATGCTTCTTGTTTTCTGTTCAGAATTGGTTCCATTGTTTGTTTGTTTGAGGTACCAAGACCAATGCCCAACAATGGTACAATCCACTCCACAACTCTATTTTTTAAAATAACGAATCTCTTTTTTGGAAAAACCATGGAAAATTAGCCCACGTGCGAAATTTAGCCCCTAAAATCATCCCTATTCAGAATTGGTTCAATTGTTTGTTTGTTTGAAGTACCAAGACCAATGCCCAACAATGGTACAATCCACTCCACAACTCTATTATTCCAAATAGAAAACCCCCCCTATGCATGCTTAGTACAACCAAACACAAACATAAACCATTTCGACGGTGCATTACTTCATGAGCATATATATGTATGTGTGTTTTCATGTTTGGGTGGATGTAAATTCAATTGCTATGTAGGTGTGGGATATATGGCATAACTATGGCCTTACTATGTACTCCATACAAACACCAAGTAATCAACTTCAAAAACGCGAAGTTGGGAAACAATTTTTTGAGAATGAGGTGTTTTTGGGTTATAATTTCCAATTTCTCGACCGAGAAAAAAATCAACATATTTTCTTGGCCGAGAGTTGTAATATCTCTCCAATTTTCTCAACCAAGAGTTATAATTTCCAATTTTTAGGCCAAAAAACTCTCGCCTCAGAAATTAGTAAAGTTCTCGGTCAAGAAATTTTCTTGGTCAAGAGTTTTTGGTCAATGAATACAACAAGAATTTCTGCAGTTTTTTGAAATTGGTCACTTTAGCAAGGTGGAAACCCTGCAAAATTTGAGAATTACCTGTCAGAGTTTATACCAGTAGATTCATCATTGAATTTACTTTCTCATCGTATAATAATTTTTGAATTTCATTTTGGATTTCTATTTTTTACTATTTTTTTCTAAACTTTATCATTAGGAAATTTAGTGAGCTAAAAATCAGTCACAATGAAAATTCAATATCATCACAATGACAACACCAAAAAAATGTAAAAACTCATAAAGATGTTCCTTGCACTATCCTATTCAAAAGGGTATTTTTAGTTTGTTTGATAAGAGTCACATTTGAAATAAAATGCAAGGACACCAACATGTGTCAATAAGGCACCATTTTTTAAACATATGCTATTTCGATAAATAATAAAAAATAGTTCTTAAGTATGAAAATACTCAACATATAGTCCACTATTATGAGAATGCATTTGGTTTCTATAAAATTAATAACCATTTCTCAAAAAAATGAGGGGCAAATAGGTCACTCATTATCCATACCTAAAATTTTAAAGTATATGTCGTTGGTTCCCCTCAAATTTGTCCCACTATATGTCCATAATTTATTTATTTTTAAAATATGAGTACGAAGCCAATACAATTATCTATAACTCTTGTGTTTACTTCAAGGTGAAATTCCTAAGGGAGATATGGGTTTGAAGGGGTTGAAGTTGAAAAACATAAAATTTTGCAATTTTTTGTCAAAAAAAGGGAAAAAAGTGTATCCCAACTTCATGTTTTCCCAAGTTATTTATGTGTTATTTGCATTAAATGTTAATTGGGGAGAGTGATAATATAGGACATGGGTTAACACTGGGGAGAATAATTGGGAGTATGTGAGGGAATAATGAAATGAGCACGAACCCGTAGACCCATGATGGGATTTCGAAAAATTTACTAAGTATAAGGAATCAGTCCAATGGAGAGGATCAAGGGTATGAAATAGAAGAACCATGAAATTAACGTGGCCCACGATGAAGTTTAAAAAAATGACTAAGTTTTAATACATCATGGAGGTAATTAAGTATGGTGGTTCAGTGGGTATGGAGAAGAGGAAAAATAACATCTCACAGAGCGCGGTGAAATGTTTAGAAAATTTCCTAAGTATGAACAACCAATCGGATAGATGGGTCACAGTGATAGACAAGAAAATTGGGCATATGCCTCAAACACGTGGTGGAATGTTTGGAAATATTCTTTCAAGTATGGGTACAAAATGAAGGAGGTGGAATGTGAGGGGTATTTTGGAGGGCGCAATAGTTTGGACTTGAAGAAAAGGTGCATCATGAACTTGCGACAATTAGAAAATTTTCTATGGAAAAAGGAAATTACAAGAGAAATATTTTACAAAAGACTTAACACATTTGAGGATAAAAAACTGGCTCCAACTGTGTGACAATAACCCCCGATGGGTTACTGAGAATCTGTAATCTCGATCATTGGGTAATGGAGTCAATAAAACAATTAAAGAGAAAGAAATTAAAAAAAATATGTGTACATGGAATGAAAAACTATGTACATGTGGTAAGTGGGAAAACTTAAGAAAAAAAAACTTTTAAGGTGTTTCTCATTGACTAGAAACATTTGTATTGTTCCTTTCATGTCTTTCGTAAAATAAGAGTTGTAACCAAGAACATTTCCTATCATATAGGGACCAATCCATAATGCTCCAAATTTTGTATGCAGAGATGGATTTTCTTTTGCTTTATTCCATAACAGCACAAACTATACCTTTTGAAAATATTTTATTATTGCACTTTGATCAAAATATCTTTTCATTGTTTATTGACTTTGGCTCATTTTTATTAAGACCTTTCTTTGTTTTTCTTCCAAATGCATAAATTGATCATATCTTCTCTGTAGAGGAGAAACTTGTTCTATATCTTCAATGTTCATGGCATAAGTCAGGGCATTCAATAATAAATGAATATGAATTTTTGCTTAATTTCCATATACTAGTGTGTATGGTGATAATCATGTGCTATCCTTTGGTGTAAGTCTACTAGCCCATAATGCATCAATCAACTTCATATGCCAATTTCTCTAGTTCACAGTTATTGTCTTTTTAAGAATATGGATCAATGTCTTATTTGTAGACTCAACTAAGTCATTTCCTTGGGGATAATAATTTTATGATTGACCCATGATGGCACCATATTCCCCATAAAACTTTGTAAATTTTGAACCTATGAATATTTATGCATTATTAGTGATGAGTTTCTATGGAAAGTGATGAGTTCTTCAGAATCTTCCTTTTTTAGAGCTATTGTTTCTTACCATTTGGTGAAATAATCAATTATAGTGAGAATGTATGAGTGACCTTTGCTATAATTTGGATTGATTGGTCCAATAACATCTAGTCCCCACTTTGTAAAAGGTTCTTCATTCGTTATGGGATTTAATGGAATTGCTACTTTCTTCATTTTTCCTGAAATTTTTTGACAAGAAATACATTTTCTAATCATTGAATAAGAATCCTTAAAAAAGGTGGGCCAATAATAACTAGCTCTCATGATTATGTGGGAAATTGTTGTTGGTGAAAAATGTCCACCACAGACACCTTCATGAAACTCTTGTAAGACCCTTTGAGCATTTTTGGAATATATGCATCTCAATAACATTCTATCAAAATTTCTCCGAAACAAGACTTAAAAAACTAACACATATTGATTAGCCTTCATTTTCAATGACCTTCTCTCCTTTGAATACATACCAATGGGAAACTGACCAGACTTCAAATAAAATACAATATTCTTGTACCATTCTAATGTTGATAATGATGACCCTGATGAAATGGATATGTCTCCATTTAATGCATCAGTTCCTATCATTAACTTTCATAATCCTTGTCCTTTAACTTCTTTTAAAGGATTGATCCCAATATCATATTCTTGAATCTTGGTCAGTCAATTTTCCCATTTTTCTTCTCTTAGTTGTTGGTTAAGAAGCATATTTACTGGAGAAGTCAGGATATAAGATATGACATGAGATGATAAAATATATGTCCTTAAATGTGTTACTACTTTGACCAAGGAAAGAGCATGCTTTTCTATCTCTGAGTATCTTAATTCATAATCATGTAAGGTTTTTCTCATGAAGTTGATTAGAAGTTCTTCCCCTTTCAAATTCCTTTGTGTCAATATTGAAGCAACATTTTATTTTGAAGCAAAAGAATACAATATGAAATCTTTATCAAAATTTGGGTTGATAAGGACTGGAGCAGTAGTGATTGCATGCTTGATTCTAGTAAATGTTGCTTGAATTTCTTGAGTCCATTTGAATTTCTGGTCCTTTTTCAACAATATATTGATAGGTTTTACTATTTTAGCATAGTCTAGGACAACTCTTCGTATAAAGTTTATATTTATAAAGAAAGAATGAACCCCTTTCTTTGATGTTGGAGGACTCAGATCATTAATTTCCTTGATTATTTAAAGATCTATATATATTCCTTCTTTACTAACTGTGTGTCCCAAGTGTTTTCCTTATCATACTGAAAACATGCATTTCTTAGGGTTCAAAGATATACCATACAATCTGCATCATGGAAAAACTTCACTTAAATGCTTGATATCCTCTTCTCTTAACTTTGAATGAATATTCAAATCATCTTGATAGTCAGCCATAAATTTCCCAATCAAATCTTTGAAGGCATCATCCATTTCTCTTTGGAAGGTTTCTCCATCATTCTTCAACCCAAAAGGCATGCGAACATAAGTGTAAGTTTCCCATGGTGTGATAAAATCATTTTTGGGTCTATCTTCTTCTACAACCAACACTTGGTTATATTCAAAAAAACATCTAACATAGACATTAAGGTTGAACCAATAACCTGTTGCAAAAATATCTCCATGTTAGGGAGTGGATAATTATATTTAATGTTTACTTGATTTAGATTCCTAAATTTGAGACAAAGATGAATTTACCCACTATTATTTCTTACTATTATAGGATCTGAGAGACACTATGAATGTCTGATCGAAAAAAAATATTCCATCCTTCTTTAACTTTTCCAATTCCATTTTTACCATAGGCTTCAATTTAGGATTTATAATTCTCATATTTTTCTTGATAGGCTTCATTCCTTCTTTAAGTGGTATAATATGTTGAAAAATGGATTCATCATACTCCTTCAAATCATCATATGTCCAGGAAAAAATATCATAAAAATATTTAAACAAAGAAGTGTATTGATCGATTTCTTCCTTTGTGCAACTGGTGCCAAGATTTATATACTTGAGACAATCATGAGTACCACTATTTATCTTTTGTGTATAATGACATTTCGTGACAGAAGTATCTTCCTTTGGATGATGGTTTTTTGTTTGATCATCTCTTGTGAAAAAAGACTCAACAATAATACAATATCTTGAAACAAATACACGAGTTTGATCATCAATGCTTTTAGTAGAATCATTTGAATTGGAAAGAAAATCATCAACTTGTTCATCATTTTCAAAGAATTGCAAATGATATTGATTGTCGGGTATTGAAGGCATGGAAATTCTCTTGACACAAAATGTGTTCTCTCTTTGGGAATCATTTGGGTTAAATAGGAATGAAGCAACTGCCAGTGAATCAGCTTTCTGATTTTTATCTTGAGGAATGAAAGAGATGTTGAATGAGTTAAAAGAGTCCATGAGTTCAAATTCTCTTTTTGCATAGAGCTTCAAATTTTATTTTTTGATTCTATATTTCTTCTTAATATGGTTTATAACCAATTATAAGTCACTAGTTACTACCATATTTTCCACTTTCATCGGGAGTGTAAGAGTCATTCCTTGTATTAATGTTTCATATTATTCTTCATTATTAGTACATGGAAACTTCAGTATGATTGCATGGGGATATATATTGGACTAGTGGATTTTAAAAATGATCCCCACTCCACTTCCATATTTGGAACAAGCACCATCAAATGACATCTTCCTGCTATAGCCTTAATTTCCACCCTACAGAACAGAAGGGAATCCATAAAAGGATGTAACCCAAAATGCATGTTTTACCTAAGTTTTGAGCCATTTTTGAAGATCATTGTTGGACACATAGTGGACAACAAGCAATGATCCTTGCATGACAACAATGTTCAACAAGTGATGACCCCTAAAACTTCTATATTCAAGGAATTACGAGGAGATGAGAAATGGATTAGTTGTATATTCATGTTTGGGGCCTAGGAACTCATATCATTTGAGTCTCTAGTGGTATCTAAAAGATCTATAAGCTCTCCCAATCATCCTCCAAAGAACTATATAACAAAGGAAAGTCTTAGTTAAAAGGAAGAGGAACCAGAAGTAATGTTATTCTATCCATTTGCAGAAGATCTCTTCCTATCTATCACAACAAGAAATTAGAGTGCCTAGCTTGATCAAGAAGAAGAGGAGGAGGAGCAAGGAGAAAAGGAGAAATTGTATCTACATCCAAAGGTATTATCTTGATGCAATTTCTTGGTTATAATATAATATATCATTGGGTTTCCTCCAAATTATTTGTTTTTGGTTCATGAATGGTTTGGATCTGATGTTATAAGTGATAGATTAAAGTAGATATAGTAGATTGTATTTTCCTAACACTAGAAGGATAGCGTATAGGTGGCTTCTTGGATATTTGTGTGTAGGGAGTAGATTGCAAGAGCTATAGTTGGAATTCAGGAGCTGCAACATCTAGTACATGCGAGCAAAAATGTCAATCTAAGGGATGTTTCACCTCCTTCTTGTTTGAAAAGGAAACAATTTACCTGGATATAGGAAACTATAGGAATCTACCCTTTTCTATCTAGGATCAATAAGAATATCCTAGGGAGGTATTGTTAAGCCCTAATATTGGCTCATTACCCCTTAATTGGGGCATATTAGAGTAGTAATGTTATTTATTACCCCTTAATTGGGGCATATTAGAGTAGTAATGTTATTTATTACCCCTTAATTGGGGCATATTAGATTAGTAATGCTTTTCCTGAGGTTTTTCTATGCTATATTGATGTTTGGTTCTTAACGGATATTTTTGTTTATTTAGTGAGATCCTTGTGAGATTTTTTCCCATAACACTTCCAAAAACCTTGGAAAAGAATTGTATTCCTCTTGGTTTAGAGGGTTGACTTGTTATGGACTAAGAACAACATATTTTTTTATTAATGCATCGATATAATTCTCCATTACTTTGTTTTATTTCTTTTTGAATGATTTTGGATTTCTAGATTCTCGAGGAACTCTAACCATTGTTCCATATTTATTAGGCAAAATCATACAACTTCCATCATTCATAATATATCCTCCAATCATTGAACACCATTCTCTTCCTAATACAACTCCATATGTTGGAGGCAAGTCTACTATTATAATAGTAAAAACCATTGTAATGTGAGGAGCCACACTTATCCATGCACAAAAGTCTTTTATCTCTCCATAAGTTGGGACCTTTCTTGAATCAATAGTGTATATTCTTTCCCTAGCTTCATAATACGTCATACATCCCATTTCTAATGCTTCCATAACTAATGAGGGAATGATTTTATCTGTTGCTCCACTATCAACCAAAAAATTGTGCAATACAACATCGTGATTTTCTATAGTTAAGTAGAATGGTGGCACTTTACCCCTTGGTTTGACTGATGAAACATTTTTTTGTTGTTTGGAATTTATGACAACAACTTCTATACTTGTATTTTAATCATCAATTATATTTAAAATATTTTCCATTTGTTGTGGTATCTTCACCACCTCCATGAAAGGAAAGGTAATTCTGAGTTTGGCTAAATAACCAATCACATTATAAGTCATCTTTTGTGGAGTCTTTGCCTAACTATAAATTATTTGTTGCTTTGTTGATTCTACATTATTTACTTTTGTCTTTTCTTTTTCAAGTGATTATTTTGTTTTTAATTTATTCACTTGTTCTCTTGTGTGGACAACATTCTCTTCTAACATATCAGGATCTTCATGTTCATCAAAAATGTAGAATGATGATGCTCCTTCATCCGTTTGTACTAACTTTAAGATTTCATCTTGAGTGATGTCTACCTCTTGATAATCATTCTCAAAATTTTCCTCTTCAATAATCTCTTCTAATACCACAACATTAGATTTTGGCACTATTGGTTCCCTGGGTCTATTCTCTTCATTTTTGTCATTTCTTACCCTTTGGTCTTGCAATGGAACCCTTACATTTTGATTGAGTGGAGAAAAAATTGCAGTCCTTTTAAACCTGGTTTTTTCATTTTGCATCTATCTGATGGTTATTCTCATTTAAAAAATCTATATTATTTGCCTTGTTTCTTGAGAAGATGTTGGATCATTTCTAACATTAGGAGGAGCTCCTTGGAGGATTCCTCCACCATTTCCTCAATTTTCATCATTTCTTGAGGTGGATGGTCCTTGATTTGATATAGCAAGAGTGTTCATTTGTCTTTCTACTTTCCCAAGAATGATCTCAGGATCGACATTGGTTTCTAGCATAAACTCTTCCATCTTGGTTGATTTTTTTATGGCCACATCTAAGTTATTTATTTGTGAGGATATAATTGCATAATTCACATTTGCATACATTGCATTCTTATATCATCCAAATATAACAAGAGAAATTGGTTTTTGTTCTTTTGGGATTTTATTCAATGTCTTGAAGAATCACAAATTGAAATCTCTTATCCTTTCCCCTTTCTTGAGATGGATTTGAGTAAATTGTGTGAGAAATGTATGATATGCAATGGGAGGTGCATACATAGTCATGAACATATTATCTAGGTCATAAAATTATCTAATTGATTGGGCAATGAAAGAAAGGTGTCATTCATAGGTTGTTCCAATCAATGTTTGAAAAAAGACTCTCACCATCACATCATCATGTTCATTTATATGGATATCACAAACAACTAAGAATTGTTCCATGTGTCTCTTAGGATCCATAATTCCATCTCTTGAAAAAAATGGCAAGACTCCTTGAGCAAGGGTGGGTAACATATGTTGTTCCCATTGCAAATTGAGAGGACTGGACCTATCCCTTCTTCGTGGAACGTCCTTTTGTCTTTCATTTATTTCTTCTTGATTCTCGTTTCTATATTCTCTATAACCCATGATTAGGGTTCTTATTACTGACCTGGAACTTTCACCAACTTTAGGAAGTTGAAGTCTTTTAATCTTGCTTCTCGTTAGTGGAACTTTATAAGATTCCATTTTTTCTTGGATTCATGCCATTCAAAATTTCTTTGTCTCAATGTTATCTCTCTTTCTTCTTCCTGAGCAAGGGTTTCCCATGATATTTACACTTCTTCATGGATTTTTGTTGTTTTCAACACTAAACCACACAATTGATGCATCACACTTCCTCAATTTTTGAGACTAACTTGTAACTAAGGTTGATTAGGCTTTGATTGAGTCATTAATATTTTGGTCTACGAAATCATCCTTTTGTTATCCCTAGTATGGTCACAAAAAATGTTGATGTTTAGATTGGTCACAATCCCAACAACAACCTCATGAGGATAAAATATCTCCCTGCATTTTTATAGAGGTGGTATGCCTCTGTTATTGTATGAAAGATATAGTCTGATATTCTATAGGGAAATGATAAATAGTAAACCCTAATATTTATTACTTTAAATAAAACACAAAAATATTATTCAAGTATAAAAGAATATTCACATAAAAATTCCTTGAGAGAAGGTACTAGGAATATTTTAAAGACTGAAATAAAATGTATACAGAGTATTATACAACAATAAAGAAACCATAATATGAAAGAAAGATATTCCTCACATCCATCACAACGTAATAAAATTTGGTCACATTCATAAGATAGAAATATATGGGTCCATAATACAAAAATAAATAGATACAGAGTATTATACAACAATAAAGAAACCATAATATGAAAGCAAGATATTCATGTTGATGGGCTATATTGACCCTTCGTCAATTGAAAGGGAATAGTTTGGTCTGAGGTTGTTTAAGTGTAACCTAATCCATTTAAGTTAACTATCCATGAAGGGTTTAATGGCTCCATTGGTCGGTGAAAGGACCTATCTAATAAATAAATGAAAAGTTGTCTAAGATCCTAGCTACCAACTATCATATTTCAAGTATTTACAATGATCTATTAGATTAGATAACCTTACACTTAATTACATAAATTCACAAAA
>CBVK0100894782.1:0-10996 GCA_900067695.1 Picea abies
GAAAAAATCAGAAAAAGATAAAAGGACTATCAAAAGACCAAAGATCCAGTTGATGCAATTGTGTGAAGTTATTACATTACAATCCATCCATCACCCCAAAATAATCCATAATATCATCTTCTTGGATCAAGTAAGATAGATTCAGATGTCATGAAAGCGATATTTTTGAATAGTCAAGGGGGTATCCTTGATTTTTTACAAAAAATTCAAGGGGGACTATTGGGGGGCCAACAATTCCTCACATCCATCACAACATAATAAAATTTGGTCACATTCATAAGATAGAAATATATGGTTCCATAATACAAAGAACATTAAAAGAGTATTTCATTCAAAACATAAATAAATATGATAGATGAACTTCAAAAATGTCGTTCTCATAAACTCAGAGTTTGAGAAATCATTAAACTTTCACCCCAAACTAGTTCTCTTGGGAGTTTCAAAAAATAATAGTTTGTTTACAATAAATTTAAAATGTTTTCATTTGTCCAAATGGTCTGGGATGGGGATTCCATGGACAATAAAATAAAGTGGAAAAATGTTGGACCTAAAAGAAGAAAAAGGAGATGGTCAAAGATCGATTATGGGTTCTCAGAAAACTAAAAATATACAACTGGATGATTTTTGAACGAGAAGTATAAAGAATAGGAGACTGTGAAAAATGACCAGTTTACTTAGTGTGATCAATTCTCTCTCTTATCTTCTTACTAAGGTTCCTTTTTTAATTTCCTTCGTTGGAATTATGTGACCTATTACAACTGCCTCTTCTTGATTTGCTTCTCTTATTTTAGTTAAGGAATTCTTTAACCAATTTTCAATATAATATCTCATTGGTGCAATAGTTATTTCTTGCCTTAATTCTATGTAAAATAATACACTTTTCAGGTCTCCAAAGTCTATTGAAAGTTGGTGTAGTGTATCCTCAGTCTCTTCATTTTATTTTACATAACTAACTAACCAAATTTCCACTTCTAATTCTGAGTACTCAATCAAGCTATTAAATCTTTCAGTTGATGAAGTCTTCAACAAATCCTTTTTTTCTTCAAATTTATCCTTTGGCATAAGAATTGAATGTAATACTAAATGCGGGTTCTCCACATCATTAGTTGATCTAACCAAATCTAATTCAATCAATTTTAAATATAAGTCTCCCATTTTAACATGTATTGTGTCACAATCAGCTAACATTTCCCTTAGAAACTTTACTACTTTTATCCAACATGACGTAAGTTGCTTTATTCGAATTGGTGAACGCAGGTCTTCCTCTTTTATATGTAGCTCACTAACGATTGATATTTTTTCAACAAAGGTGGAAAAAACTCCCTTATAGAATTCCTCGTCATTTTCAAGATCGGCTTGAAGGTATTTTCTAAAATATTTTATTATTGATCCCAAAGAAACAAAATTATTTTCTAACTCCCATGCCTCGAGAATAAGAGACATTATTTTCTTGATGTTTTTTCCAACACACCTTCTGAAAAAAGTGAGTAGGATTGATATTCCTCTCAGTCTTGAACTGAATTATGGTGTTCCATCAAATCTCTTCCAGGGTTGCATTTAGCAATTGGACTAGAAAATCTAGGTGGGGGCATAAAAGGGCTCTCTAATTATTTCTTTCTTTATTTTAGGGTGAAATTTTTATTTTCCATTTCTTTGACTGGTAAATTTAAGGCTTCACCTATAGATTCATGAATATGTACAATTTTAGACGCTAGAACTCCACTAAGGTCGATTTCCAAACCCAATTTTCCTAGAAATTTTTTATTTTTTGCATGAATATTTTCAATGACCAATTTCTTTGAAATTTTTTCAAATAGGGCATTGTGCAAAGTCAGGGATTCTTCTTCAAATAGAATTGGTTCATGTGTATCCAATTATTTTGTGAATTCTCTGCTCTTATGAATCCTCTATTCTTCAACAAGAAATTCAATGTCTTCAATGTTCACATCCACATCCATATCTTCAAGAACGATTTCTTCTTCAAGTATGACCTCACTTCCTCCTTCCTTATTTGTTTGTATTTTCATTTTACTGGTCATAGGTATTTTATGGGGTATTTCCATACTTCCCTAAGGAGGGTTTTGATCCCTTCCATTATAAAAAAATTTCTATTCAAGACTTCCTTTGTTCATGAGTTGCATACTTGGATCCTTGTTTTGCTAGGCCACTTTTATGAGAAGTGTTAGGAGACATAGTACTTCTCTCATTCAAAACTTTTCCCCGTTGTCTATGTTGATCAATGGTGCTAAAAACAATTTCAATATCTTCTTGTTTCTTCTCAATTAACAATGCTTGAGAGTTCTGGATATCATCATCTTCTTCTCCGAATAGGAAAGTATTAGAAAATGAGACATTATATCCCATATATGTCATATGTTTCATAAAAAATTGGTGAGGGTCGAACCCTCTGATTTCATTTGTTAACTTTAAATTGAACTGAAAATTCATCAATATTTGCAGTCTTATCTCTCCAATATTCCATGGTAGAGGAATAATTTTTTTTTCCTCTTTTCATGAAAGAAATGAGCCCAAAATATGTATTGTTCAATGTTTACATAGTTCCAGAAAAAACATCTTGTATAACACATAAAACGAGAGATAGGAGGGTTTTTCATGGGAACAATAAATCCTTATAATATTGAAATACTACATTGCTTCAAAGCTCCCTCTCTTGTCTAGGAATGTTGTTACTTATAAACATAATCTTGATGTTTTTGGTCCAAAAATAAGTTTCTTGAAAGAATTTTGTACTTCATAAAAATGATATAAGACCTTTTGATTCCATGAAGTAGAATACCACATATGTACAGGGTCGATTTTAGAATTGACTTGTTTGGATAAGTGTAAACCTTTGAAAACATGATAGTAATTAATGGAGAAGATTGGATATGAGGACATGTAGAATTTCTTATTCTTCTTGAAATTTTCCAAGTGAAAATATAGTTATCCATAGATAATTCTTTCCCAAACATAAATTTATTTCTCATGAATTGAAAAATGCAAGATATATAAATCCAGTCGAGAAATAGTAGTCGTAGACTCTTGTGCAACTACTCTAGAAAATAGCCATGCCATTTATCGGTAGGGATTTTTCAACAAACTAACTAGTATACTTGAAAGGTATTCTAGAATCATTTATGGGTCTTGAAGATAATCTCACAGAAGGTCCAATCCACCATTTCTTTCCTTCAAAAAATCCTTAGGTTCATCCCCTTTGACGAACATTTTCGGCTCTGGGAATCTAATCATTCTCTTGAATATTGAAGGTGCCAAATAAATAGGGGATTCTCCTTGCAGCTGGATTATTCTCTGGTTCTTATCAAATTTGTTGATGCACCATGAAATTAACTCCTTAAAATCATAAACTTCCATAACATATCCTAGCAAAGAAATTCCTGACGTCCAAATATGGTTTGAACTCCTCTTTGGAAGAGACAATGAGGAGTAATACTTGTATTCTCTTGACCATTGAAACCTTTGATCTTCTCGTCCAAATGAGTTTATGGTATCTCTGCAGAACTATTATTTTCTCTTGGTCTTCATGCTTAATCAAGTTGGCATATTAATGTACAGTCCCTTTTATAATGTTATTACCAATGAAAATTGTCTTACCATAATATGATTTGAGACTCTTCTTCCAAAATATCATTAATACGAATTAAATTTTGAATTGATGAAGTATTGTCTCGAGAATATCGCCATTAATAATGATCTTTTAATACTTAAACCACTTGTTATTTATGTGATATTTGCATTAAAGGCACATTAAATGGTCGTCAATTTTGTGCTACAACAAGGTAGTTATGATTTAAAATCATACATATAATGTGAAAATATTCATTTATATGAAGAAAACTAAAATATATCAACAGATTGAAATCAATTTGCACATGTATGGAAGGAAACATAACTCTTTTATTGAAAACGATAAAAGTGGGTAGTTACAACCTGACTCGAACCACTGACACTGCCTAAAAGACAACCGCCCAGGTTCTTCCACTGGTCCTTCAAGAATAAACTTAGTAAGATGGCCCTTCTTCGGATGACCCAAAATAAAGAAGGACTTGGTGTTGAAGGATTTCTATTTGGATCATTCATGAGAAGAAAATGAATTGATCATCTAGTTCTAGGTATTTCCTTCTCTTTAACTCTTTCATATTTGACAACATGACTTGTTGAATCTAGAAAAAGAGTAATTTCCCTTTGACTACTCTGTCGGTGAGCTAACGCTACTCATCGAGGAAAATTCCCTACAATAGAAATGATGACTCTACTCCATGGTGCATCAATTCACATGAACCTAGGTGTGGGGTTTTAGTCTCTGCTATTGATGTTAGGGTTAATAGAATGGTTTTGAGACTCAAGTTTTGTATGGCACAAATAAGGACCTAGTTTCTCACTTTTTCAGTACCATCTATGTAGTAGGAATATGTTTCGAAGATGCATTTTTTGTTGTATTTTCACTGGATTGGGTCTTGTACCTAACCAATGAAATCCCTTAGAACTATTCATATGTGCAAAACCCAAACCAAGATTTTAGGTATGCGACATTTTTTTTTAATAAAATTTGTGTACTAGGGTGAGTCAATGAGAGTAGCATTGCCTATCATATAAAAGATGAGAATGGAAATTGTTAGTCTGATAGAAAATATTTTTTCATAATTTTTGGTCACAATAATAACCTATTCAAACAAGAGAATTAGGTCAAGAGCTCCCGTGCTCCTGGTTCAACCTATTCAAACAAGAGAATTAGGTCAAGAGCTCCCGTGCTCCTGGTTCTCCCGTAGGCTGTCGACCATGTGGCCTCCTGCCCTCCACCAACCTCCAACGCAGTTGTCACAGCTCTCCCTACCGGTTCGCCTTAGCTCCAATGGCGACCCCCTCTCCCTCTTCAAATCACGGTGGTGCCCCTCTTGGTAAGGCTGCAGCGACGGCTGCTGGCCTCCCTCCTTCAGCCATGACTCCCTTTTCTAGGCCACCCTCTCTTGCAAGCGCTTCCCCTGGTGCTCCGTCAGAAGCGACCTCATGATCTTTCTCTCTGGTTCTGACCCCCTCCTTTAAAGAGGTGTCTTCACACCAAGGAAATCTCTCTGATCTACATGCAACGGCCCCTGAGGTTGCATATCGTCAAGGTCGCCCCTCCGGGATGCATGCAATAGTTCTTGAAGCTTCGCCAGTTGCCATTTCGATGCCACAGGAAGCCCTTACTCATGCTCATCATTACAGCAGGCATGCTCTAGTTTGTAGGTTCAATGGATACTGGCCCACTCTTCCAGATCTAATTTCCTAGTTCTCTTCCGAATGGTACCCAATCTTAGAGGGAGAAGTCATTACCTTCCCCTGTGCAAAAGGGTTTTTTGTGGTAGTTTTCGAATCTACAAGTGACAGAGATAGGGTGTTTAACTCCAGGTCATGGTTCTGGGGCAGAGCAGGCCTGTCCATGCAACTATGGACCCATGCCTTCGACCCCTCCACGGATTGTATCTCTTCATCCCCAGTCTGGGTGAGATTTCTATACTTGCCTCTGCATTTCTGGGGGGATGAGTCTCTTCAATCTATTGGCAATGGCCTCGGAAATTTCCTCTACAGAAGTCCAAACTCCAAGCCAGCCCTCTCCACCTTCGCTCGAATCTATGTGGAAATGGATTTCTCCAAAGGTTTCCCAGCTGAAATATTCTTCAAGGCAAGGACTACTCAAGGACCCAAAAACTTGACTATGAGAATCTCAGTTTTAGGTGTAGGAACTGCTTTGAAACGGGGCACTTAGCCCATAGCTGTGGAAAACCACCCAGGGAAAAAAGGTCGTCCAACCAAAGACCCACCTGGTGGATGGGGGAACCAATGGAGCCGTGCTCTGAAAGCAAGGCTTTTGAAGTGGTAGAAGAAGCGGAAGATGAAGCCAAAATCAAACCCCTACTAAGGGGAAAGCTCAGGCAGAAGACACTCCCAAGTCGCCCACCCAGCAAGAACCCCAGACCTCACACTGGGCAGACCTAGCTGATGAGGAAGACCCTCTAGGCCTGACAGAAAGTCAATCTATGGACCAAAGAAATGAATGGAAAAAGGTGTCAAAAAAGAAAAAAAACTTCCAACCAAGAAATGAGGTAATGACACGAAGCCGTTCAGGCTCGCTGAAATAGTTTTTGTTTCCGCGACTTAGTATTGAGTTAGGATCTTTAGGAATTTGTATTCCAGTTTACAAGCAAATCTTTATCGATGTATCGAACCCAGTGGGATGTCCATTGTTATTAATACAAAAATCCTCTAATCGTTTCTGTCAAAAAAAAATAACCTATTCATATTATTATTATAGAAATAATGGAAACTAATATCATATATTTATTCACTACATAAAGAATTTAACCTAAGCATTAGGACTTTAACAAGAAGGTTATATTTATGCACATGTCTTGTTATATTGTTTATACATTTACTCAACTACAAATCCAACCAAACCTATTGGTAATATATTAATCAAGGTGGTTGAAATGGCCTTATGTAAACTGGAACTGAATCGACCTTGTTACGGGATTTTTACCATGTGACCTTGGGTCATGTCATAGCAGAGTAAGACCATATATAAAAGACAGAACCTACCCTCACACAACAATGCTATGATAAAATAACTACTTTGAGGAGAGAGAGAAAGAGAGAGAGAGAGAGAGGCCTCACACCTTGTATCATACGTATGATGTCGATCCTCACTCTCCACCTTTGATGTTGCTTCTAATCTCCATTGGTATCAACCTGCAAATGAAAACCAAGTTTGTGTTGCAACAAGGTAGTTATGAGTTCGAATCATACATATAATATGCAAATATTCAATTATATGAAGAAAACTAACATATATCAACATATTGAAATCAATTTACACATGTATGGAGGGAAAGAGAACTATTTTATTGAAAATGGTAAAAGTGGGTAGTTACAACCTTACTCAAACCGTCAGCACTACTTCGAAGCCAACTTCCCAGGTTCCCCCACTGGTTCTTCAAGCATCAAATAAGCAATATGGCCCTTCTTCATATGACCCAAAAGGGATAGGAACACACGCTATGGTCATATAAGAAAGAAGGAGTACTTGAAAGCAAGTTCCAGAACAAAGGGATGCTACTCAGAGGATTAAGGGAAATAGGGAAGCTTGCAAATTCATCAGCATAATCTTGCACCCCCAAAGGTTCCTTTATACCATCCTCAAGGGGGTGAGGTGGTTGAATTCCATTGTGTATGAGATGAGGGGAGGTTAGGAACGATCCCACTTGAAACCCCCACCTGAAAAAGTGGAATTATTTTATTTTTCACATTTTTTTAGGGAATCCACGAGTAGAAAACTAGAAAGGTGCAGACATCCACGGTTTGCAAACGGGTGACTCTCAGATGGACACAAAAGTGATATTTTTTAAGTAATTTTGATGAGGGAAGCTTGGATTTAAATTTTCAATCCAAGGATAAGGAATAATCCCTCTCACAAGTGCAAATGATGTGGAAAATTGTGGTATAACACGTGGGGGATCAAATTTGGGACTATGTGGGGGGATAATAAAATGAGAAAAAACTCACGGATCTGCAGAGGACTAAAATTGGGACTATGTGGGGGAATAATGAAATTACCATGCCCCATGGTGAAGTTTAAAAATTTGACATCACGGAGGTAATGAAGTATGACGGGTTGGTGGGTATGGAAGAGAGGCAACATAACATCTCACGGAGTTTGGTGATTTTTTAAGAAAATTTTCTAAGTATGAAGAATCAGTGAGAAAAACGAGTCACGATGATAGACAAGAAAACATACATATGACTTAGACCCACGGTGGAATGTTTGGAAAAAATATTCTAAGTATGGGTACAAAATGAAGGTGGAGGAACATGAAGGTGTAGTTTTTAGGCCACGGTAGTTTGGACTTGAAGAAAAGGTGCATCATGAACCCAGACTAATTAGAAATTTTTCTAAGTATGGAAAAAGGAAATTACAAGAGGGAGATTTTAAAAAAGACTTAACACATTTGAGGATCAACATTGAGGCAATATATTAATGCAAAAGAAAAAAAAATGTAAATAATAATTTCACATAATCAATCTTCAATAAATGCCCCTCCATGCTCTTTAAATAAAGATCATGGACCAATGAGTTTTTAAGCCAAAAATCAATATATCTATCAGAATCGAGGATAATATGTTCTATTGGATCACTTTATGTCTATAACATATCTTGACCATCAGATTACATAACAACAATTGCATACTAAAGAAACACTCTTTTACCTAAAGGCACATTAGACCAACTTGATCTTAACTAACTATTGAGTCTCTAAATATCCTAGCATTCCCCCTTAAGAACAACTTGGGATAGGATTGAAGGATTTACAAAGGTGAAACAATATAACAAGGAAGGAGGAATTATAGCATATCCCCCATTAATGGCAACTTCCAGAAACCCTAACATAGATCAAAGTTTGGAAAAATTCACTTCTATAAGAGACTTTGTAAAAACATTTGCAACTTGATCATTTGTATGGAAAAAAAACACTTTAAGAATTCAAACTTTAATAATATTTCTTATGAAGTGTGTGTGTAATTCAATGTTTTTTCTATGCTATGAATTTTTGGTGAGCTTGATGGAACTTTGATTGTCACACCAGAATGTGGCTGTATATTGTTGTTTTCAGAATCCAAACTCTAAAAGGATACATCGAAGCTATAAGGCTTGTTATAATTGCATTAACTACTACTTAGTATTCTTCTTTTGTTGAAGAAAGAGCAAGAGATTATTGTTTCTTACAATCCTAAGTGACAGGTCCATAACCAAGATTGAAAATATAACATGTAGTATACTTCCAATCATCAAGGTCACTAGCTCAATCAGAATCAATGAAACCAATCAACAAAGGAGTCCCCCATGAATTAGATTGTATCCCAAAATGAACTATACCCCAGATCTATTAAAGTATCCTTTTTGCTTCTTTCCAATGGTTCGCATGGGGTGTTTTCATGTACCAGGAAACAAGACCAATAGAAAAGGAAATATCAAGATGAGTATGATTCAAATACAAAAGAATACCAACTCACTAACAATACAAAGTGGCATCTACTTTGTGTGTAGTACATGTGGCAGTAAGTTTGACTCTAGATAGGAAGGGAGAGTGTGTTGATTTACAATCTTTAATGTGAAAGTGACAAAGAAGGTCACATGCATACTTTGACATGGAAAGATACATTTCTTTCTTGGTTTGAAATACTGGGAGGCCAAGGAAATAATGCAAATAGCCTAAGTATATCATTTCAAATTTCTTCTTAAGTCTAGATTTCACATGATTTTAAATTTTAAGGTCACTAAGAGTGACGATAAGGTCATCAACATAAAGAACAAGTATTATGAGATGGTTTCCTACTTTCCTGGTATAGAAATTGGGGTCAAAATTGTTGGAAACATGACAACGAATTTCCTCATGAGGTCACATGAACATGCATGCAACTATGTTAATGTGCATGCATGCAATCTATTTATGAATTGTTCGTGTAACTATGTGATCTATTCATGATCAATCTATGTAACTAAGTGATAGATGTTATATATACGAGCATACCCATAGAGGTGTAAGTGCAATGTGTAGTGAGTGTGTGAGAGCAAAACGTAATACTAAGGTGTTGTGTGTATGAGAGGAGAGGATGGTTGTATGCATGGGTTGGCAATTGTAATTCTCCCTTGAATAAAATAATATTGATTATCATTTCCCATGTTTTTTTCCCTCATTGGGTTTCCACATAAATCATTGTGTCAATTGTGAGTTTGTTGTTCTTGGTTTGATGCATGTTTAATATAGCTCATTTATGATTTGTTTTACTTCCGCTTCCTAACAAGTGTTGTCATAGCTCCAAGTGAGGAATACATTTCATGAGTGAGCTGCAGGGCAATTTTTGTAAAAGAGATTGAAAGCATGCTCTGTTTTCGGACATTGTTCTAGTGAGACAACGATGTGAGCGTAAAAGCAATGGTATGGAAGAAAAAGAGTGAATACTCAGAGATCATCGCATGAAAGGGGATCGATAACTAGTTTTCATCGCTGAATACACCTTGTAGGGAATCGATAACCTTGGTATAGGGGTATATGCATAGAAATAACTATTTGCAGAGAACTCGAAAGGTATGAACGGTTCTTTTTAAGGTAATGTACAAAGCAGATTTTTTTAAAAGGGTCTCCTTTATGGATAAATAGGTGGAATGCATAAGATACATTTAAGGTGGAAGTTTTGTTTTATGGTAAGAAGGTATTAAGGAATATATACTAAATATTTATAAAGGCGGATATGTGGCACTGGTATTTTATAGAGGATTGACTTTATATGTAGAGGTGGATGTATTTTTTAAAAGGTTTTTTGAGGTTAAATATTTTAAATTAATATTTTTATTTTTGGTTTCAATCTTGAAATCAAGATTGGTTCCTCCATATAAAGGCTTAGTATTATAAGCTTGGTTTGGACCGATTTTTTGTGCTAATGGAGAAAGTGAAAAGTTCTAAGTTTGAGGTGGAGAAATTCAGTGGTAAGAATAGATTTGCACTATGGAAGCTTAAGATGTGGGATCTGCTTGTGCAACAAGGATTGCAAAAGGCATTGGTTGGAAAGACAAAGAAACCGACAAGCATGACATACAAGGACTGGGAGGATCTGGATACAAGATCTCTCAGTACTATGCATTTGTGTCTGGCAGATGAGGTGTTGTTTAACATCGCTGAAGAGGTGAAACAACAGGTTTGTGGACCAAACTGGAGAGTTTGTATATGACAAAGAACTTGTCAAACAAAATATTCTTGAAAAGACAGTTGTATAACTTATAGATGAAAGAAGGTATGAAAATTATTGATCACTTGAATGTCTTCAATACTCTGATTTATCAATTAATTAATATGGAAGTAAAGTTTGAAGATGAGGAAAAGGTGGTTATGCTGCTATGTTCATTTCCCGAGTCTTGGGATCATCTGGTCACAACTATGTGGTT
>CBVK0100894785.1:0-14345 GCA_900067695.1 Picea abies
GCTTCCCAGGACAATATGTTGCAAATGGAATTTAACACTCCCTAACTCAAGATGCTATTGTGTGTTTTGAGCTTTTGGAGAGTGTATCTCTCTTCCTACTCCAAAGCACTAACCTAGCTAAGTGTTGGTGTAAAAGAGCCCTAGAAAAGAGTTACTAGATACATTTTATGATTACACAATGTTCTTAAGAGCTGTTGTTTACTCAAAGGTAACGGAAATGAAACTTATGTTGTATGACTCTGACCCAAACAATGCAAGGATGATAATGAAATATAACACTTTTCGTTCAAGGAATCCTATGTATGGGAGAGAGAGAATATTTTCCAGATCAAACCTGTACTACAATGTAAAATTTCCTTTCAAATGTCGTCACAAACAATCATTTATCAAATGACAATACTCTATGTGTCTTTTTCAAATACTTCAATCATCTCTAAAATTTGATTTTTCAATGTTTTCTAAAAAACAAAAACAATGTTTTTGAAAGAAAATCTTGTTGTTCACTTTCCAAAAAGAACTCTTACTATACCAATGAGAGAGAAGACAATAAAATCATAAAGAATCAATCAATAACAACCCAATCAACTCTTTCAATGAAAGCAAAAATAAAGAGAAAACCAATGAGTCTTCTCAATGCAAACGAAAATGTTCTTTCACATCAACAAGCAAATGAGAAAAACCAAGTACTCAACTTTCAACCAATCACTAGTTCTCAACTAATCAAACAAACTCAGAATCTGAAGTCGGAGAGAATGGTTTTTCCAAGAAGAGTCAAGAAATGAAAGTCAAGACACAAAGGACAAGAAAAACCTTGAAACCCTAAAACTATTCACACATGCAAACTAAAGCAAGAAATAGATCAATCAATGGTCCAAGAAACTCATAAGAGGTAATTCAACTAATCTGGGCAGTTAGAAAGACCAAAACTCAATTTCAAAATTTTGAAAAATTGTGCTCGCAGGCAAGCAATATTACACAGTGCGAGAGTCTATGATTCTCGCAGGTGACCCTTTATCAAGGTGCGAGAACCTCGCACTGAAACCTATGTGCAGGGTGTGAACCTGACCAATTCTCACAGGCTGCAATGAAGTGTAGTGTGAGAACTCCTGAACATAACAAAAAATTTTAAAATTGAAGTAAAATTGATAAAGACTTCTGGACCCAGAAGGTCTATCAGGATATCCTGAAGACTCCAAGACTGATAAGACAGGAGAAAAATGAAACTAGAGAAAATGGCCACAAAAAAATGCAAAAAGGCCACAAAGAAAAAGGGATTTCCCCAGTGGAGTCACCAATTTTTTTATTGGATAAATCCGTAAGTGCAGACACAAACCGATCTCCCTAGATCCACCTAGATATAGAACAAAGAAAAACAGAATGATACTCGTTCCTTAGATTTTAACTATTGAATATACTAGAAGATACAATCGAAGAACATACCTTATGATCGCTTTCCTTGGTCTTTGTTGCTCCTTCTTCACTCCAGTGCTCTTGTACAGTCAAGATCAAAACAATACAAACCAACCAAAGTGAAGAAAGCAGAATCTATTGGATAGTCAATCTATGTATATGATCAAGGAGTTATACAATAAAGTGGAACTAACTTTATGGGAAAGGAACACATTACTGTATCATATTGATGGAAAGTAAAGATTACAACCTGAGCCTTGATGTTTCAAACTTCCTTTCAATGGCCCTTAGCTCTGACACACACACACTTGCTCACTTTCATGAAGAAGATCAACCACTTTTGATAAACTTGCTAGAGTTCTCTAGCTGTTGTAGCTTCAATCCTTCATACAGTCTTTCACTAATTCTCCAATAAATCTCTTGCTTGTTTGCTTCTAACCTTTTCCATAAGAATCCCCTTAATATATAGGAGAGAATGAATTAGTTACTTGGATAAGAATGATCCCAAAATATCAGGAAACCCAGTACTTAGATAACCATTTGAATGCCATCTCGTCCTTCTAGAAGATTCCCTTCTAGAAGCTTTGATAATTCATATTTTTCCCTTCTTTAGAAAGAGTTCACACCCTAGTAGTTAGACATAGTGCAAACTTCTCGCACCCTGGCTTAAGGCAGCATGCAAGAATCATGCATTCTCGCAGGCAAATGTATTAGCATCCTGCGAACCTTTCTCAAAACTGTGATTTCTAGAAAGAGATGAAGGTAACTCTTCTCAGGAGAAAGTTCTAATGAAAAGCTTGAGTACACCATCATCAATACATCATCATGACGACCAAAATCATGGGTAATAGTAGTCCACTGAGAAAAGGTTGGATCCTTACTTCCTCATCCTTAACGTAAGGGAAATACTTCAACAATTCCAATATTCTCCTTACATATTCATCTATGTTAAGTTGCCTCAACTTGTGATCATGGATTTCCTTAACATTTCTATCATAATACTTGTCATACAAGTACACCTTCCTAAAGTGTTTCTCAAACTATTTCCAAGTCAATTTATTCTCACTAATCCCCTTTACCTTCTTGAGGTCTTCCCACCAAATAGAAGCCCCTCTTACTAAATTAAAGGTGGCCACTTTTTCTTTTACATTTCCTGAGTAATTATGTACTCATAAATACTTTTTTATTCCTAATATAAATGCCTCCACTTCTTCACCCTTCTTGATTTCTCCAAAATGTGGGTGGTTTCTCATTTCTGAATTCCTCAGATAAGGAATCTCTAGAAATTTTCATCCTCTTCTTCTTATGGGAACTCGAGCTAGTCTCATTACTGGACTGTTCTTCAGAGGTAGTGGTTTTCTTACTAGAAAACTCTATGGAAGATTCTCCTCTTGAGGTATATTTCTTAGCACTTCTATGCCTTTTCCCAACATTAATATGTGTTGGGCCATGCCCTTGAATCGCTAATGGGATTTTTGTCTTCTCAGACTATATTCCTATATTTATGGTAGTTGGACCCTACTACAATTACCTTTTTATCTACGACATAATTTGCAACAATATTTCATTTAACTCTGTCTGTTTCTCCTCAAATCTAATGATATTTTCATTGTCTTATTTGTATCTTTGAAGTTAAAAACTTAGGCTTCATACAGTTTCCACTAAGTATGGAGAGGTTTCTCGAACCCTCATATCATCATATTCCTCATCCTTGAAATGTGAGGTCTCTTCCATGCTAAAATATACAAATATGTTTTTTTTTTTCTTCTCTTACTTGATTCCTCTATATTGTGTTAAAACAATAGGCTACCATTAGCCAATCACAATTCAAAATTACATACAATTTTCTTCGCCTCATGAAGCCTTTATTTAGCCTTAACAATCCCATAAATTAGGAATCTATTTTTTCCACCAGTTACACTCAGAATTTGTTGTTAGCACACATTAGCATGAATAAATTATCAAACAGGAAAAAAAGATGAATTGTATATTAAACATGATATTATACAATTGTACAAGAAATGAAGTGGATATGTGACTTTCCAATCACATTGGACTTCAAAATACTCATCTTTGTTTTTATGGTCACATCTTTGTAGTAGTTTTCTATCCCATTAATGCCTAGCATTTGAAATATTCTCTAATACTACATTGTAATGTGGATGTAACACATCTAACCCCCTAATCCTTCCTTAGGCGGATGGGATGACCAAAAATCCTTTATGAAGATATGAACTCATAGATGAAATTATGATCCTCAAGATATTTCCAATGACTGTAACCATGCTCCATACTAATCTTTGGTTAAGAAGTTATGACTTCTTAAAGAATCAAGGCATTTATCCCTACTGATATCACTCTAGGACATGGTCCTCTCTCCACATCTAGATGAAATGGGTCTAGTGCAACCTCCCTGGCTCAAACCTTCATGCTACCAAATCCTGCAACATTGGAGGAATCATCTTCATGGAATAACTCCCATGGGATTCCTAGTTCCCACGCTCCTTTCCACATATTCAGCCCATAAGCTATCAGAAACTCACTTTCCACAATATTGCAAACTGCAACACTATGGTCAGGATCAAATATGAGGGATTACCATAGATATTACACACCAAAAATCTCCACAACCCACAACTTGTGAAAATAAGTTCCTTCGACAGATAAAATGGTTCATATTGATTGAAATTGATGATCATTATCATTTTCGAGTTTGGAAATGCTCGAACAATAATGGCCTCTCCTTTCACCCTAAAAACTCCATGGACGACACTTTTCCTATTTTGTGCATCACCTTCCATGTAGAAAAATTTGACTTTCCTACCTTGCTGACATGTACCCAATGATGGACCTACACCATCACTCAATTGATGTGGCATTCCTTTTTATTTTGTGGAACCATACAAGTCAACACACTTGTTTGATGGATTAGATGGTGGTTGATTGCCAAGATCTATGGTCTAGGTCCTTGTGGGGTCCTGAACTCTTTGATCTTTAGTAAGCTATCCAATACTTTTCCAGATCAAATAGTTAAGATTTGATCGATCTAACGAAACACATTCATTTTGGGTCTGAAAGTAATCACCAATTACCTCGGTCAAAATAACTCCTTAGACACTATTGGACATCCTGAATGAATTCTTACATGAACATTTTCTTGTCGGATCCAATGGATGCAAGATTTCTTATCTGATGGTCCAGATCCCGTTGGATTTAGGAAACTACTTGATGGTTAACATGTGTTACCAAAATCTAATAGATCCAATGAACAAGATCTATTGCAAATTAAAGCAACCCATATTACTCTCCCTTGCTAATACCATGACTCCTACTTATTCGAGATCATGCTCATGACCTAATCAATATTGATGCACATGCAACCTTTCCACAGGCCACATCCTGCAGTAACATACCACCCATGAGATCTGTTTACTTAGTCTAAGTGATATTAATGATCCATATCCTATTTCAGATTAAAATTTGCATGATGGTTAATCGTGTTGAAAGGTCATATGACCTCCATGAATTCTAATTTTCAATGAGAGGTAGACATGTCGTGCTCACGTATGGGATATCAAGTTCCCCTTCTCAGAATGTCACCCCTGATCGCTCATCCAAAAAAATATTTCTTAAATTATTTACCTACCTGCTGATCTATGAAAAATGGTTGGGATCATTGTGAATCAACGGTCATGGCCTCTCGTCCTGCACCTATGGCTTATCCTTAAGACTATTATGAATCCTTCCAATTCCTAGCTTCCCAATGGATGATTGAGATCACCTCTCAACCCATTGATGGATGTTCAATATTATTTATCAATACTTAGTTATTTTACGTCCTTTAAGATCAATCATCCCCCCTCCACGCTCGGGTTAGGATTTAAATAACCCTGTTAAAACCATTCCCTTTCCACACCTTTCCTTTTTAAGGGTTGTTAGAGGCTAGGAACCCAAGCTCCTTTGCATAATGTCTCAAACAAGGATGACCCATCATGCATAGTCATTTTGTAATTTACAGAAATTATAAATCCAAGAAATCCATCCATGTTCAGTCCTCATTTCTTATATTCTATTTATAAATCCTATAGTTCCATATTGAACAAACATAGAAATGTTGCAAATAGAAAAATCATCAAACCCATTAAACATGTTTGTACACTCATCTATTTAGAAATAATAGTCTGGGAAACTTATTGAGGGTGAATGATTCTCCACCAAACCATAGGTTCTATTATACTTAATATAAATAGAAGCATAACACCAATGCGCCAAGCCATGATACCACCAAGGGAACACACGGGTTGCTCCTAAATTTTAGGTTTAACATGAATGTTGTTATCCTTCACTAATAGGAAGCAACAAAAATCCCTTTTACTCGTTGAGTTCGGTGATCCAGATTTTATTAGAAGAATGAAATGAATACATATTATTAAAATATGTTTAACACATAATAAAAGAGATACATTAAAATTGGTTTCTATTCAATAAAGTAATAAGATGAAACTATAAAATACAGTGGAAAACATGCTTGTTGGAATGGTGGTGACTTATCTCTAAGAAGAGATGTGATGGCTATGCTGATTCGAAAGAAGATTATTACAATGAGTCTATGAAGGTCTTTTCTACAATGATAATGAATTCCAAAACCCTATACATCCAAAAACCTAACCCTAGGAGATAAAGCACCAAAATTGATGTGGACCCTGTTGGGGTAAGCTAGTACATCAACTTCTCGTGGTCATAATGTTTGCGTATAGTCTCCATTTTAGGAGAACGCTATCCCATTGGAAAGGTATATCCGAGGACTACACATGTTTCCATTAGAATCTAGATTTATGTATAGAATGACTGTAGCAAGCCTTGAAAACGTTGTTTAGGGCCTCAAAACATCCCGGAAGTCAGGGACCTAAAAACTAGGAAAAAAATGCAAAACTGCAAAACTGCCAAAATGAACCATTTGTAATAGGTGGGAGGCCACTAAAATCCATATGGATCAATCCTCCCCACTTAGGAAGAAATGGTCTCTATTTCATTGAGTTCCCCTATAAGATGAGGAAATTTCTGCTAAATTTGGCCCCGTGTGAGCCACTTGTCTTGGTGTAGGAGTTTCCGATCTCGTTGGGGACATGCAAAGAAGGATCGAGAATGAGCAGACCGCTCTGATACCACTGATATGGATTTATGTAGGAACACAATGAAATACAGAAATACACATAAACACAGAGATGCAGCGGAAATAAGACTTCATTTCATTAATAACAAATGACTGAAATATGCTTACGACTGAAATATGCTTACAGACAGAATGGAAATAAACTAGCTAGGGCGCTGGTAGCTTATCTCTGAGAAGAGATGTGGCTGCTACTCACATCCATGAGAAGATGATTACAATGAGGCTCTGAAGGCCCTTTTACAATAAATGGGAATTCCAAAAGTCCTAGACATCCAAAAACCTAACCCTGGGAGATGAAGTGCCAAAAGTCATGTGGGCCCCGTTTGGGTAAGTTGGTACATCAACTTCCCGGGGTCATAATTTTTGCATATGATGTTCGTTTTAGGCGTATGATAGCCCATTGGAAAGATCTATCCGAGGACTACAACATTTTGCACAAAATTTTATGATGAAATTTTTCAACTGCAACATACCCCCAAAAAAAATTGTTTAGGGCCTCAAAATGGCTCCAGAAGTTTAGGACCCAAAAAACTGCTAAAAATAGTAAACTATGCGAAAACTAAAAAACTGAAAGAAGCAATGGTGGGGATCCAAGTGGAATAGGTGGGTGGCCACCAATATCCACCTGGATCATTCATCCACATATTTGGTCTTCATATTAGGTTATCCTTTCTTGTGCAATGGAAAATTAGGATCTCGAGTAATGCTGAAGGGGAATCGAAATCACATCTCAAGGTAATTCAATGGTTGATATACAATTTCTCCACTATTTAATATAGATCTACATAGTTTTCCCCTTTCCATGTTGTTTTATTCAGTTGCATGTGATAGATATGTTCTTTCCTTGAGTAGATCATATTAGATCTAAATTGATTTTGTGATTGCTAATTCTTGAAGAGGTTTGATTTTGGTATTTCTTGTCTCTTTGCATGAAAAAAGTGAATTGCGAGATCTAGAGCTAGATATATGGAGCTACATAAGCCATGCATATGAAAGGAAAACTACTGAAAAATATGGTACGCCATTCCATCTCTTAGCATAAATAAAAATAAATCTAAAAGATCTAGAGAAAGATTTGTTGTTGTCTATGTGACTGTATATCTTAGATCATGGACTTATCTAAGGAAGTGCTTGTTATAACAAGATTTTCCTCACCCCATGAAACTTGCTCAAAAGGCCTTTTCCATTTCCCTATGCAGACTTGAAGTCCCCTTTTGCACTTCCTAGAGCTAAAAAATCACAGTTTTCCACATATATGCTCCCTAATAGTTATTTAACATGTGTATATGTAGGTTGCACCACTACAGCCCACGTACATCGGGTTTGGTGCTTAAAATTAAAAAAAATTACTGGGTTTCCATGTCATGTCATGAGATCCATGATCCTTGACCTTCCATATACTAGAAACGTTTTGAATAGACCCTTCAATTCCATTTGAAGGCTATAAAATGGGGCATATACAAACCATGGAGGAGGAGAGAATTCAACTTTTGAGAGAAATTTTACTTTGGAGAAATTATTCACTTCATATTGAGTCTTCATCCCTTTGTCCTTTAAAGTCTAAACACATTGTTCAACCCTGAAGATCTTCCCTCTTTGATGGATAACCTCATTCTCACTCTTATATGATCGTGACTTTGGTGGAGGATTGGAGTGGTGGAGGCCCAACTAGAAGAGACTTAGTTTCTCGATTCCGAGACGTACCGACACAGACGTTTGTCACTCATACACTTATGTTGAACATATTTTAAAAGAAATACTCTTTTCTCATCCAATTGATGTCTTCCAAATATTTAAATTATTATTCCATGGGTATATTTGTTATAAATGTTAATGGATTATGCTATTGTATGTACTAAATTTATATATTATCACCATATGCTTGTGTATATTGGTTGTTGAGGAAAAATTGCAGTTATAAAGCTTTGAGTTGAGTGCTCAATGATGGTATTCATCCAACCTCTGGACGAGATAGGCTCTTTATCTTGTCTTGTTAGGATTTACATTTATATAGCATGCTTGGGATTAGAGTTGATTTTTGCAGTCATTTCGTCTATTGTGGTTTACTCCATGCCATAGAGTGATTTTCCTCGTAATAGAATTGGCGACCATACTAGGGATGAATATTCTATTTTGGGGTTTGGAGTGTTTTTCTCCTTCGATTTCTTTCTGGTAGCCTGAGTTTTCTTTTCAGATGATTTCCTGACAGCCTATTTTTACTTTGTATCTGCGTTTCTTGGACTTCTCCTTACCCTAGTTGCGTTTTAATACATATACACATTTTTTTCCTATACGAACATGTACATACGCGAGATGTCATTCTATATGGCATGTACATACGCAGGTTTTCCTTAAACAGTCGCGCACATCAATTTTTTTAGCTTGATTGTTGAGTTTGGTGTTTGCTGGGTGAGTTTTTATAGTTGTTGAGTCTTCTTGGATCTCTATCTAAATTGTGGAGTGCTTGCAAAGTGATAGGAAACCTTTTTATGGTTGAATTTTTGGGAGGGTTTTTCTTTCTCATCATATTTTTCATTGATTGTCCTTGCATATTGGAATGGGTGTTTGCTTTTGGGTATCCTTCCTAGTTTTTATTTCTCCTTACATTAGGGTCTATATATCAAGATATTATTCAGTCCTTTCATTTTCATTATTTATATTGAAAATACAAAAATATACATTTTTCGTCTTGGCAATTTCTCTTTTGGTTGTTTAGTATCGATCTTGATACATACATGAAATATTGCATTTTATTTGAAATTGCAAAGTTGAATTGAAATTTTCATTGTGAAAATCTTATCATTTTTTGAGAATTGAAGTTTAGGACTTAGCTTTATGTTCATATTCATTTATTTAATTTTTTGAGTCATAACATCATAAGTTTCATGACCACATCTTTTGAGTAAACAAAGTAATTAAAAGTAACGTTGATAAGTTTAAAATTGATTAGAAATGATTTTATTTTTCACAAACTAGCATAGGATATAGGGCCTTGGAATAGGATTTTGCGAGTAAAATTCTCCAAGGCTATTAAAATCAACATATGTGTCTGATCAAGGAGTAGTGAAATCCATTGTGTAATTAGTGACTTCAAGACGCTCCGTTCACACTAGAGTTAAGCAGGAGGTCACGCGAAGTTGGTTGCAGAGATATCCCTCTAATGCCTTCTTAGCGTCAGAGAAATTTCTAGGGATATATTCTTATTTGGGGGTCTTCCTAGTTCCTTTACCTCCATGAAAGGCAATGTTGTCAATATTCTAGGCTTTGTTACCCTACCCATACGATGGACCTGACTTAAGACTATTCTCATGTGCATTGGTTATATTGTGGTGGATTTAGTTTCTTGAAATAGGTAGCCACACAGGTTACTTGTAGGGGTTATTCTCCAGGTACCCTAAGTGAGATAAGGGTCAGACATCACATACCATTTATGGAGGATTACCTCTCTAGTGGGATCTGACTGACTACATTGTTAATCCTACGAGGGCCCTTATCATTGATTATGATACCTCTGATATTTTGAAGGGAATCTTAGGCTCCTCTTGGGTGAGACAAACCTGATCTAGAGAGGGAGGTCCATTTTCAGCCACTTTATCTTGTTTGTGTGAATTGGCATTTTCTTTAATTTGGTGTGCTCTTTGATTATTGGTTTTCATTAGGATTTTGTATTGTGTCATGAGTTTTCATTTCTATGGTTAGTGGAGCCCCCGTGACTCTCTCAGTTAGTGCTACCTAGCCCATGGTCTTTGCTCATTCCATGGGGATGAATCCTTTTGTATTTCCGAGTAGTACACTGAGTAATGATACTCAACAAATACCTTGGGCGTCTAATCATTTTTCTCTTGGTATTCCAGACATGTCTTCACACTTTCCCTCCTATTTCTTGTCTTCTTATGTGAATCCTAGTTTTGGGTCTAGGGGCATGATGCCTCCTTTTTCTCCCTTTTCATTTAGTGGGAGTCATATCCCTCAACCAACTCTTATGGTAGGAGGTTGGAATCTTCCTTCCTATGGATGCAATCCTAGATTCATGTTTCCAGGAGAAATTTCTTAAATGGGCATTCATTCTACTTATTACATCTCATCCATCTATCCTTCTTCCGCTATGATGGTTCCTACGAACGCTTTTCCCATGGCATACCTTCATTTTTCCTCTGGTGATTCATCAAAGGGAATCCATTTTTATAGTATGGGAAACCCCCTTCATGAGGTTCCTTCATTTGGGCCAACATATCTCCTCACCTAAGTAATGCTTTCCATGTGGCTTTCTCTTCGCAAGTGGCTTCCTCAGTGACAATGCCCTTACAACGCTTTATGAATCAGTTTGGAGGAGAATACTATCCTGTCAGACAGGGCCATGGTGTATACCAAAACCCTTCCTGGCCTGTAATTTCTCAAAATCAGTCTTTCCTGGAACCTTGGTCTCAAATGTCGCAACCAATTGCTGCAATTCATGCTGGAATCACAAGTTGATTCACTGTGATTCATGCTGGAATTATATCACCAACCTATGTTATTCATGTTGGAGATAGTTCAACAAACTCTGTAAGTCATGTTGAATACCAACAACCAGCCACTGCATGTTATTCTAGGGGAAAAACTCTAGTCATTGTTGGTCACATTACACATACATCACCAACCTATGCTAGTTATATTGGGGATTCATCAACAACCTCTGCAATTCATGTTGAAGATCTTCTACTGGCCTCTACAAGTCATGCTAGGAGAACGTCACCAACCATTGCAAGTCATGCTGGGGGAATTAATATGATCGATAATTCTATATGTATAAGATGTAAGCCCAAGTTCCTTTGTAGAATTTGAAATGAAGGTCATCTAACTCGTATGTGCCCTGCTACTACTGTGGTTCAAGAAGCACAGTCCTTTTCTGATATACCTTTGGTTTATGAGTCATCCTTGGTTTCCCAACATTATAATCCTTGTTTGGTTAATAAAGCAGTCATGTCGATGCAATATTTGGTTGATCCCACTCTTCGTTTGGGGTGTGATGCATCTATTGACCATGTTGTCTCTCATCTTGTTCAGCCAGTGGTTGTGTCGATGAAATATTCGGCTGAAACCACTCCTATTTTTGGGGGTGATGTGTCTCTTGACCATGTTGTCTCACATCCTTTTCAACTAGTGGTCATGTCGATGAAATATTTGGATGAAACTACTCTTGTTTTTAGGGGTGATGCATCTCTTGACCATGCAGTCTCACATCTTGTTCAACCAATAGTTGAATAAGTGATCATATCGATCTAATCTTCAATCAATCCCACTTTCTCTTGGAGAGTTGCAAGTCTAAGGAAGTGGCATTGTTGATGCAACATTTGGTCAATCCCACACTTCTTTTGGGGGGTGATGCATCTTTCAACCATGTCCTTATAATTTCTATTCATGTACCTCATGAACAAGGGAGTATTCCACTCTCTTAGAGTACGCTTCGTCCAATTCCAAGGATGGTTTCCTTTGATTGGAATGATCTTGTAGAGCCTCAAATTCCTTCTTCTACACCCTTACAGATAAGGGGCATTCTTCAATATATCATAGATAAGGTAACCTCTGCAATTATTTTATCCTCCTTGAATTGGAAATCTTTGGTTTTTCCCAAGATTGTGTTAGCTATCTGTGAGTTGTTGAATTTTGATAGAAGTATTGTACAGGAGCCTTGGCCTCCCACATGATATGCTTCTTAGAAAAACATTCTTGAGTCTGAGTTAAGCTATTTTTCAACTCTCTAAAAAAGTGAAAATATTGTCGAGTGAACTTCTCTCTTTCACACCCGTTAAATGGACTTGAAAGGATATCTATTTTGTGTAATTTTAACCCTTTTTCAGACCAAGTAGACTATTTTCAAAAAATGAATACTCTAGTCATCATTGGCTAGAAGAGTTCTCTTGATTATTGTTTTATACTTTTTCGGGCCCAGGGGACTAAATTTACGAAAATGGACATTCTTTGGACTTAAGTTGTAATTGTATTTCATCCTCTTGCTTGGATTATTGAGCCTTTTGTTGGTTCCCACTTCCTCATTATAATCCTATTACCTCAACAATTTGTGTCACTAGCCAAGCAGAGCCTTGTTTATATCCTTTGCAGCTTGACACCCTGGACCCTAAGAGGAAACATTCCCCCGAGTGTCCATGTCCTGCATGCACCTCCTTGCATTGAGAATAGGTATATTCCACTGTTGGAACTAGTTTCTTACTCATGAAACTCGTTTCCTCCATTGTATCATAACATTAATATTCCTATTAAAAAACAAAAAGTAGGCGGGCATCAAAATAATATTGTCTTATATTGGTAGTATTTGTGTCGCCTTGAACATATCACAAAATTTTGAGTCCATGTGTCATCCAAAGTTTGGGTTTAGAATGAACCTAGGAAGTTGAGCTTATGACTTAGAGTTTAATCCTTCGACTGGTTACTCTTCCAGTCCCTATGGAGAGTTTGATTGGTGCCTCCTGCATCACAAAAATTCATCATTGAGTCTATCCTTCTAGAGTCCTTCATATGTCTCATGCTCTTGTTCAAAGGATGCCTATAAGCCTGTGTCATCCATTTCTTAGAACTCTTGACTTTGCATGTCGGCCACACCCTCAGTGTGTCTCAAAATTACATGAAGATGTAGTCCTACCATGCACCCTGGTCGTACTTTCATTATGGGTAGGAAACCTTGAGCCCAACAATCAACATCTCCTCATTGGTCGTTGATTGGAGGGTTTCCCTTGTGTTCGGCGACAATAAATCTATTCACACATTGGGATTCATGCAATGTCTTGGGTTCCATTAGATTTATTGGTGGCTTCCTCTCCTTTTTCGGCAATTTTCCTTATTGGTTGCTATTCATAGGTTTTTTTTCATGCACTACTTTCATCCGGTGCATGTGAAAGACACATAGGTTCGTTGGTTCATGAACATCATCTTCATCCGAGTTCCTTCAAATCATCAAGTTATTTCTTTCTACCTCATGATGGCTGATGAGAGATACCTTAATGCTCTCCTTTCAATGGGTCTCCTTCAATCGAATTCAGCTCATATATTCTAGAAACAAGGCCTAGTGTCCTATGAATACCTAGAGGCTTGCAGTCATCAGTGCTAAGTTCTCTCACCATTGACAGTTGGGAATACATCAATGTCTCTTGATCGATGGATTATTCAAGTGTTTGAATTCAACAACTTTATTCACACTTGTAATAATGTACTTGGTGCCTTGATACCTACTTTCATTATCGATAGGTTGTCTCACATTTTTTAACGGTATACCGTAATGATTGGTAATCAAACAAAGTCTCATTGTGTTTGACCTCAACTACTCTATTCACATGATGTAGACTTGCACCTTTGGTGGATCTTGTAGAAGACTTGAAGACATAAGTTTATAGTCACAATTTTCCTAATATCTTGCTATCATTCATTGGACCAATACCTATATGAATTCAGTGATCATGGGAGATCAAATTGAACTCCATGTTATACATATATATTCAGATTGATTTTGAGACTAGTTTTCATTGGGCCTTGTTTGTGACTATGAAATCCTATGGCATGAATCTACTTTGTTTTTCCTATTCATGGACATGAAAAATTGTTTGGTATATTTCCACATGGATCTACAGTGTAATTCAGATTGGTAGCCATGTGTACAAAGTCATTATGGATTGTAATATTCTTATGAGCAACTAGTTCATCTAGTTGGGTCTCCATTATGTTGGAAATATGGCTACAACAGAGATGACGCAGATGATCAAGGTTGTCA
>CBVK0100894789.1:0-11160 GCA_900067695.1 Picea abies
TGGTCGGGGGGGTCCGTAATTCAATCTTAGTCATTGATAAAAACGTTGGTTCCTAAATCGTTTAGATCTGTGCCTTAGTTATCTATGATTCCATACCCCCCCCCCCACCGTTAAAGGTAGAATGGTTGGAGGGGTCTGGAAAGACTTGCCGACCCTTGATCTGGGCGCCTTCTTTCTAGCCGTTCATCAGTGCGCAGTCTTTATTTGATGAGCACACAGTCATATTTACTTGGAAACTTAGGATAAATGCATTTTGTGGGTCTGCCCAAAGTTTACCTGTCTTTATCACCAAGGAGTTAGACATCAAACCTTTTAAACCTCAAAGATATGGTTCAACACTGATCATCATGCTTTTTTTATTGAGATAAAGCAAAATACCCTATTCTCTAACCTAATTACCTATGGAAACTAGCCCAGATTAAACTATTGGACTAAGAAATTACTCTATCCTAGGGTTATCTGACCAAGATTAGGCAGTTTGGTCAAATTTATTCACTAACTAACCTAGATCACTTTGCTTAGATTAAACAGTTTATCAAAGCTTATTCACTCGTCCTATCAACACAAATTTAAAAGAACTTGGCCATGCTTGAACGGTATGGACCAAATCATTGTTATTGCACGGGGCTTCTTTTGAATTTCTTTTATGCCCTCTTTTGTTCTTTTTCTTCTTTTCTTTTCTTTCTTTTTCTTTTTCCTTTTTCTTTTATTTTCTCAAATTATTTGTAGAATGGACAATCATTTGACAAACAAAAACACTTAAAGAGATAACATTTCAATCACCAGTTGATCCTATAAATTATAGGGTGATAACAACGGCTCCACCTGGGGATGGTACTCTCCTTGTGAAGTGCCAAGAATCCTGATTCCTGATGTTCTGCTAAACTTTCTCCATAGTTGACTTTGTTGCTTGATTGGTTTTATTTTTGAAAACTAGAAAACAATGCTCAATGGCTTAGGGCCTTCTTTGCAGGCTTCAACCATCTGATGAGATTTATTTCACTCAAAAACTTGTAAAAAAAATGAAAATGGTTTGTACAATGGAAAAGTGTGACTGTAGGTCCCTATTGAGGAGGTGAATAGTGCTTCGACATTCTTCCATTTATAGGTCCTCCTGGAAGATTTCTCCCATCACTGTTGTTGAGCAAGAAGGCATTATTTCCTCTGAATGTTTGAATCATGTAAGGTCCCTTCCATAGATTGTCTAATTTTTCATGCTTCCCTTTATCCTCATTTCGGGCATCCCATCTTAGTACTAAGTCACCTAGCTCAAAGTCATGTTCTTTAGTTCTTTTGTCAAAAATCTTCTTAATTCTTTCTTGGACAACCTGAGTTTTGTTGTATACTTATTTTCTGGATTGTTGCAAGTGGATCATCTAGTTTATCCTTCTTTGGGAGTCATTCAGCTCGACTTGCATCTCTTGCAGCAATTTCATGACAGGAACTCCTAAGGAAGTGGGAAAAATTGTTTCAGTGCCATAGACCAGCTGATATGGTGACATACCAATTAACCTCTTGGTGGTCAGTCTATTGGCCCATAGTGCGAAAACCAACTTGTTATGCCATGAATTATGTTTTCTTGCAAAGTCTTCTTAATAATGTTCACCAAGGTCTTATTGGATGACTCTGCCAGCCCATTTCTCTGAGGGTAATAAGCTGTGGAATGACCCAAACCAATATGATACTGGTTGCAAAATTCTATGAGCTTTTTAGATCGAAAAGCAGTTGCATTATCAGTTATAATCTTTCTAAGACATCCAAAACGAGACAAGATATTATTTTCAAGAAATTTAATAATGATAGAATCATTTGTTTGCCTGCTTGGTACAACTTCGATCCATTTTGTGAAATAGTCTATGGCAGTAAGAATCCACCTGTGTTGGCCCAAAGAGGGAGGATGTATTTCTCCGATAAATTCTAATCCCCATTGCTAGAAAGGAGCTTCAATAAAGATTGGTTTCAGTGGTAAAGGAAGAATCTTATTTTTTCCCTCGAAAACCTGACATTTATGACAAGAAGTCACTTTGTGATGCACATCAGTGAACAACGTAGGCCAATAGAACCTAGCTCTGAGAATTTTATTAGCTGTGGTCTTCCAGCTTAGATGGCCGCCACAGTCTCCTACATGAAAGTCTTGCAATACTCTGTCAGCTTCATCTTTTAACAGACAATTCAACAAAATACCTCCAGGATCCTTCCAATATAGATTCCCTTCTAGAATGAAAAATTTTAATGCTTTCAATTTCAGAAACCTACCTTTAGTTTTGGTCAGACCAAGGGGAGCTTGTAAGTTATGAAAAAAAAAATATCAGGTCTGCGTACCATGGAGAGTTCATAAATACCTCTTTCATGCTTGGAGTCACTTTCTCTCCTTGTTCATCTACTGCAGCTAAGAAATTAATATCAAGAGAATGGAAATTGGATTCAGCCATTAACTTTGCTAGACCTTGACCTTTAATCAGTTTAGTAGGCTTAATCTCTATGTCATACTCTAGAATGATAGAAATCCATTTTCCTCTTCTTCCATCTGGATTGTTCTGAGTTAAAATGTCTTTTACTACCGTGTTCAGAACATATGCGATGGTGTGGGAATGGAGAATATATACTCTAAAATCCTTTATGGCCTTTACTAGGGAAAAAGCTTGTTTCTCTATTATTTTATAATTCAAAGAAACATCTCTTAATGCCTTACTGAAAAAGACTATAGGCTATTCATACCCTTTGTTGTTTTTTTGTAGTAATACTATTGTAATGGTATGTTCAGAAGTGAAAGAAAAAAGGTAAAAATCCTTGGTGAAATCAAGACTGATCAAGACTAGAGCCTATGTGAGTGAATGTTTGACTTGTTCAAAAGACTGCTTAGACTCAGTGTCCCATTTTATTTTTGTGTCCTTTTTTAACATGTTTGTGATGTTCCTGAGAAGCTCAGCCAGGTTAGGTATGAATCTTCTCTGAAAATTTATTTTTCCAATGAAAGACTGTAACTCCTTGATATTCCTTGGGTGTTCTAATTTCTGAATGGCTTCTATTCTGCTGGGATCTACCTTAATTCTCTACTTAGAGATTATGTGACCTAACAGTTTACCTTCCTCTAATATGAAAAGGCTTTTCTTAGGATTCAGAGAAATCCCAAATTTCTTGCATTTCTCAAATACTCGTCTGAGATGTCTTAAGTGCTCATCATCGGATTGGGAATAGACAATTACATCATCCAGATAAATGACAATAAATTTGTCAAGTTCTTCCAAAAAAGCGATGTCCATCACCCTTTGGAAAGTGGCCCCAGTGTTCATCAACCTGAAAGGGATTTTCACGTACATGAAGGTGGCCCAAGGTGGTGTGAAGGTTGTTTTCTCTTGGTCATCTGGGTGAACGAGAACCTGGTTATAGCCTGAGAAACCATCTAGTAAGGAGATTTGGATAGATCCAACTACCTTTTGTAAGATGTGTTTCATTTTCAGCAATGGGTAGTTGTCCTTTAGAGAAAATTTGTTCAGGTTTCAAAAATCAATGCAAAGCCTAATTTCCCCAGACTTCTTTCGGTTTGGGACAAGATTTGAAACCCATTTGGAAAATCATAAGGGGACTAGGATTTTAGCATCATACATCTTTTTGATTTATTTTTCTATCAGGGGAAGTAACTTGGGATTGATTCTCCTGAGCTTCTGTCTGAAAGGTTTTTGATCTTCTTTTATCGGGATCCTATGTTGTATGATGCTTGTGTCATAAGATTTTAAATCTTCGTAACCCCAAGCAAACATGTCCACATATTCTTTGAAAATTTCAATGTATTTGAGTTTCTGCTTAGGAGGTAAGGATTTAGAAAGTTTTAGCTGAGCGATTTGTTCTCCCATATTGCCATCGTTATATAGGATAAAGGAATCCAGGTCAGAATGTGCAGAGTATAGAGGATAGTTATGTGGTTTTTCTTGGTTGCTGACCATATATTTCATTAGCGTCTCTCTGTATAGTCTTCTCTATTGCCCGAATATTGGGATGGTGGCGTATGACATATCCAATTGCAAAGTACCTTTCAACTTGCCCCCTAAAGACCTGGACAACAACATACCATATTTCGGGGGAATGTCTACGACCACAACGTCCATAACGATGATTTTTGCTGGAATCTGAACCAGAGTGATACATAAGTCCTTGATCAATCCAATACAGTTGACTTTGTTGGATTCGAAAGAGTGTAAGTCCTTGTAAGGTCTGGTGACCTCAAGTCCCAGTTTTTCCATCATTGCTTTAGATATCAAGTTGTGGGAAGCACCTGAATATAACATAGCATTATGCAGAATCAAGTCGAGTATATTAAGGCTGATGTAAAAAGGAGAGAAAGCACCGTTGTCAGTCTAACCATCAATTTCAGGTCCAAACAGGAGTTTAGGTTGATCGTCGGTAAGATTTACAGTGTTTGAATGATTCAATGATCCAACAGTTAAATCCTTCGTGCCTATATCGGGTTCAATGCTCAATGCTTTGACCACCTACGATCGGTAAGAATCCTTACTCATCAACTCAGAAAGGGGAATAGTAATTTTCACTTTGGCTAATTCCCCTTCGAGGCTGAAAGGAGTAGGTGCTCTGCTTTGGCTCAGCCATTCTGATTTGTCCACCATAGTCTTCCGGGCAAAAGTATTTGGTGGGTTGGTTGATGAAACCTCAGTCTATGTTGATCTTTGTAAAATGGTAAGGTTTATTTTTTCTGGAGCTGCAACATTACCTCTCTTAGGGATCTTTTTGGTAGAAGGCTCAGGGGGTTTCTTGGTTTCAACCACTTTCTTCGTTTCAGTTACCTTTTTTGGGAAACTTTCATCCATCTTATTTCTTCGAAAATTGTACTGCCTTTGTACCTCCATAATGGCATTTTCAAAATTATGTTGTTCAGTATCTTCAACTTCCTAGCTCACCTACATTTGAGAAAGGAGGAAAAGTTATTACTCTTCCTGAGTGAGGAAAATAGCTTCGTTGTCGTGAGTGCCCATGAGGTTTATGTGTGTGTCTTCCAATTCTTCAATTACCTCTTCTCCTTCATCAACATAATTTTCCTGTAGGGGTGTTCTGATATATTGATCAGGACCCCTCTGTTCTCTTTGATACCTGGGATCTCTCTGCTTGATTTGGGGAGGATTTCTTCTGAAGTTAGGATTCCAAATTTGTGGAGTAGGTTGATTTTCTCTAGGAGGATTTATTTCGAATACAGTGAGTCTCTCCATCATCATTTCCATTTCTCTAGCTAAGGAATCCAACTTGGTGTCAGAAGAAGATGTAGAAGGTTCTTCTTTAATCGTGACTCTCCTTTCGGTCCTCTTCCATGCCCTTTTAGCCAACAAGTTGGCATCCACACTTATTGCACTTTTTTGCATGTCTTCTAGGGTGGTGGAGTTTCTTTCCCTTAATTGATATGACATATCAGCATCAAAACCGTCAGGTAATTTTATCAGTGCTAAACCTTGTGGTGATTTAATATCTGCTGGAATTGCATTGTACAGATTATTGAAGAGGGTGTAGTAATCTTGAACTGTCTCACCTTTATTCCTTTTGATATTTTCGTATTCTGACAAGATTTGGAGAGGATTTTTCTTTACCTTCCATCTGTCTAGAGAACTTCTTTGAAATGTTGTAAGGTCAAGCACTGAGGCAGTGCATAAACATTTGTACCATTTCTTAATGTCACCAGTCAAACTCTGCGCAAACAATCTCATTTGAACGCCATCTTCATCTACTTCCTGCAGATCAAAATAGTGATTCATTTTATCCACGTGTTGCTATGTGCTCAAGGGCCCTGTTCCATCGAACTGTGGAAGTCTTGTTTGATAATCCTGGGGCATAACATGTATAGGTGTGGCCAATACCAAGGGAGCATATTTGGCTGCCATGATAGGTGGAGGAGGTAGGACAATGACTTGGATGATAGGTGGGGCGGTGACAGAAGACCAGGATGAGGAGGGGCTGACTGGAACGGAGTGAGTGGTTTGAGGTTTCGTAGTGGGAGATAGTATTTTAGGGGTCTGGGGTTGTAGGGTCTTTGGGTCTAAAATGATTTCAGTCACAAAGCTGTCAGATTTTGTTCTAAACAGGATTTGTTCAAAAATGGTGTCAAAGTTGAGATCTTGAAGGGTAACAAGTTCCTCTGGAAGAGAAGGAGACCTCTGAAGGGGACTATGACTTCCTGAAATTTCTATGATGGTCTTCTTTCTGAGTAATTTTTCTGGATTATCAGTTGCTATTGCAGGTTCTGGGTCTAGATGGGATCAAGTATAAGTTATTTTAGGAGCCAGATTTCTTTTTTTATTTTTACGTGCATATTTTTAGATTTATGAGTCTGAAAATTAATATTTACAAGATTTAACAACCTCTAAACATTATTGTTTTTTCAGATTTATAATTTGTTTAGAAACAAAGCTTTCTTCTAAGGAAAAGAAAATGTGGGGTTGAAAAGTTTGTTCGTTCCCCAGTGGAGTCGCCACTATGTTAATTATCTATAAATTCCCAGAGGTTGTTAGGAAAGAAGAAATCTACTAGAGGTAACTTTATCCAACCACTTTGAAACTGGAATCTAGCCCTACCAGCTTTAGAGAGGGATCTCTCTGTATGATTTAGATATGTTTTGAACTTAAGATATTAGGCTAGTTAAATAAATAAGATTGAAAAGGTTTATTGTTTTTGTTGAGTTGGCTGAAGGGGATTTACGCGTCCATTGGGCTATGGGGTCTGTGTTAAGAAGATAAAAATCTAAACCAGAAACAAAAGATTCTTTTCACAGGGCATGATAATGCATTCGTTGGATTCTTTTAGCGGTAAAATGATGAATAGCAAAAAATATGAGAATATCAATTAAAGTAAATAAGCATTTAAGAATTTATTCACTGTGATATCAGAAGATAAACATTAAAATCTTTCAAAGTCTAAAGCAGGGTATACAACAATAAATCCTGCAACATACGTTACTTTAAAAAGATTAAGTAAGAAAACAATATGACAACTAAGAAAGAAGAACATTCAACATAGAAAAGAAAAAATCACCAATGAATAACACGCGAGAATCCTGTGAAAACATCTCTTTGTATTAATGGAAGATCTCTTGATCAAAATTACAGTCTTGTAGCTTGCAGCACGTAAAGATCAACCCTCAATACTTCAAAATTTGAAGTATTTATAATCAAAATTACATACGACCCTGTCATTAAAGATCAGGACGTGGCAAATCTAAATTTATCTAACTAACTTAACAAGATACAAATATTTAGGAAACTACTTAATGACGTGTTGAAACTTCATGCTGATCTCTGGGGTGAACTGTTGGTGAGGTCTCTGCACGACCTTGTATGAATGGATAGTTGACTAGGATTGGTCACCTCATTGACTACTCAATCAGATTGCAAAGCTCTTCCCATCGAAGGTGACTGGGAACACTGACTTTGAGTAATCTTCAGTATACTTCATCCATCTCTGTGTACTTGGTGAAAGTTGGCTTGATGATGAATATGTACCAGATCTCATGATGTATACTGATGTTGAACTGTAAAGCATCTAGGAATTCCTTGCCCATGATACTACCTTGTATTCCTAATAATTTTAAGCTATCCTTAGCCACAGTGGCTAGTTTCTTTTTGTAATCGACAAGCATCATTAACTTGTCATTTATAACTCTCATACCAGGAAGGCCTTTATTCTGCAGAGCTTCGATTTTGCTGAAAAATATTTGTACTCATGCGTCGATGGTCTAGACCTTTTCCTCTAGCTATAGAATCAGTCCTCTCTTGGTCAGGACCATCTTGACCTCAAGGATGGTCTTTGTCCTATCTTCAATCTTCAACTCCTCTAGCTCCTCTCTGGTTTTGTAATTTAGAAATTTGATGATCTTAGTAGCTTCTGTGAGCATCTCTCCTAGTTATTCTCTTATCTTCTCAATAGCCTACTGACTTCTTCACACCAGCTCATGTTTCTCAAACATGATTTGTATCATCAGACATATTTCATTCATGGACTTGGTGATGTCCATCCAGATACTTTCTTTGATCTCATCTAGTGTTTTTCCTACCACTATTTGCTTCTGAAGCTGTTGCAATTCCTATTTGACCTAGTCTGAGGTTTGGTTTTCATTAGAGAAGATATTTTGGTAAGAAGACTTGAGTTCCTGAAGGTTTTCAATATCCTTTTTGAGTCTGCTAATATCTGTCTCTTGCAAATTCATTTCTTCCATGGATTTAGCTAGTTCAACAGTCTTCTCTAGGGCTGTCAATGGAGATGCCGAGGGAATTTCTACAACAGATGTTGTGCTCACTCCTGTGAGTGGAAATGCACTCAGTGGAATGACCTCCATGGGCTTTGACTACTCCTTCTCTTTTACTAGTTTTCCCAATTCCGCTTCCATTTCCTTCAACCGTGCATTCTGCTCCATGATGAGCTTGAGCATCTCATCCTTCTCCCCTTGTTTCTCTACTATTTCCTTTTCCTGTGAATCTTTTGTTAGAGGTAGTTTCAATTGTTTCCTTAGGGATGCTATATCGACATTTTTATTTTTGAGCATCTCCTTGACTTCTTTCATGTTCGAGGGATCATATCCGATCTTGAGGACTAGTTCTTCCAAGGTCTTAATCCTATTATCCTTGGCAAAGGATGATATTTTTTCTAACTTCAGCTGTGTCTAGACATTACTCAGAGATACTTGTAACTTGGAGGCAGTAGTGGAAGCATGTGCCAATGTGGAGAAAACCATTTCTCCATTTTTCCTGTGTAGATCCATCTAATCAGCTAGATGCACATCTTTAGTCTGAAATTTGAATGTTTCCCATTTGTAATCGGTGATTACCTTTGGGTCTGGCACCTATGCTTGCAAAAATTCCATGTGCATTCTACCCTTCTCAATGTCGAATGCAGACAACAGTCGGTGTTGTGCAGTGGATGTTTGCTTCCAGAACTGAGCATACATGCTTCTGGTCAGCATCTGATTTTTCTTTTTGATCAGATCATACTTCTCAAAAATACTCAATTTTGGTCCTATTTTGCTCGGCTTGTTGGCTAGTGGAGTAGCTATAGGCTTCTTGGGAAACACTGTGGTCATGATTTGTTTGATTCTTGTACTAAGGAACGACATATCAACCTCCATAGTTGTAGTGGATTGAATTCCCTTTTCACCAGCCATGTCAGATGCCTGACTGGTTTGGTATGTAGTTGGAATTCTTCGGATGATACTTCAGTGATGGAAGGTGAAGTGTCCTTCCTGGGCCATTTCTCCTTGGGATCCTGTGGAATAGTTGTCTATGAGATAATGACCGAAGGGTCCGGCTGTTCCATCTCAACCAGAGTGTTTTTCTCCAATTCAGTCTGGTTGGAAAACTTCTCTATCTCAGGCCTAGATGTGTGGACGTATGGGATGTTCTTATTCTTAACTCTCATCTCTGAAATTATTCCACAGGGGTCATAGTGCCATATGAAGCTAGCAAAAAACTTCATTTCTTTAAACAATCTGTCTGCTTCCTCCCCGGCACCTCGGTTATTGCAGATGAAAGACCCAATCTTCCCTTTGATTCTGAGCTCCTGCTTCTTCTTCAAAGACAAAAAATGTATGTCATCTGAACTGATCATTTGTCTTATGTATTCCAGTTCAAATATCCTTATGGGAAAATATTTTGGCAACTTGTATGGTGCCAATTCGCACCCATACACTCTGATCTTTATGTGGTCCTGGTACAAGTACCAGTCTTCCGTCTTTGCAAGATACAAGAGGTGTAGGACCCTCTAAATTTCCTCATTTATTCTTAGCTCGGGTCTGCCACTAAGCATGCTCACCATGGGATGGTAGAACTGCTCGATAAATTGTTTGAAACTGAATTCAGTAGAGTTGTGTCTGAGCAGTGAAGTCCACGCTATCACCGCCTCTGGCCTCCCATCCTTGTCCATCTTCTGCATCGAAAAAGAGAATTTGTCTGCTTGAAAGAATAGGAACATGTAAGCCAATATTGAGGAATACCGGAACATGCCTTCCGTGGAAAAATTTGAGAATTTCTCATGCATGTTGCCTGCCAGGAAGGTGTTGTAGTTGAACTACATGGTGGGTTTCTCATATGCAGAGAAGATGGACAAAAAACCCAATATGGGTTCATCCACCCACTGATCCGAAAAATACCCGAGGAGGGTGTAGAGTGACAAAATGACCTAATTTTCCTTCACTGAGAACAGGGATGAAGGATATGAGGGATTTGTAGTGGGGAGTTGAGCGGCTTGTGGGAGGAAAATCTCGAAGATCTGATCTCTTTTGGGGAAAGATAATTTTTGATACAATTATGTGATAATTTCAAGATTGAATGGTGAGACAGATTCGGCCCTGGGTATCTGCATCATCTGGTCAATGGTTTCAGGTGTAATGAGAAAATGAATTTCTCTTGATGAATAAACTATGGCTCTCTGGTCAGGGAGGTAGTGAGCCTGGCATTTGAGGGAGAATTTGGGGAAATGGTGAACCTGGGGGAAAAGATACAGGTGAAGGTTTGACTCCCAGAGCACAATCTCATCTCTCTGATCAAGGAAAACCTCTTTGAGCCATGAATGCAAGTCCGTGAAGTCAAACTCACATCTGGTGTCTGCAATTAAATGGTCTTTGTCAGCCAGATGGATCCTGTCAAGGTTGACAGGGGACGGGAGGAATGGATTTTCCTCATCTTCTGTTCTCTTTGATTTTGGCACCATCGCTATTAAAATACCTTCAAATCAAACAGTCGTTAGTGGGGATGATGGTGGATTTGGACAGTTGAATGTAACGGAAAGGAAAACGGAGAAAATATTCTCTGGTGCGGTGATAGGGTAAATGACGAGGGAATGAAGGGTGAAGGTAGTTTTTGAGAAAACGGATACCCGTTGGGCATGGGATATAGGTCAGCAGCTTAACAGATAGGTTAGCCAATAATAAATGGCCAACGGGTCATCTAGAGCGTGAGATGGAAGGTGACAATGACTGAAGAATACGGATGGGTGATGTGGCGGGAGTTGATTGGGGAGTAACCATGGTGAGACGACTTGTAAAGGGTGAACAAGGGGAATGGACTGATAGAGTAATGAGAGGCGTGGATAATGACATCATGGGGTGAAAGTTATGTCAGACCTTGGGAGGCGATGGGAGTTTGACCCAATAGATTCTTGCAACATATAGAGAAG
>CBVK0100894792.1:0-14507 GCA_900067695.1 Picea abies
AAGGAATTGACTATAATGAAACCTTTGCCCCTGTAGTAAAAATTAATTCCATCCACCTTGTTCTTTCCCTTGTTGCCTCACATAAATGGGAGGTCCATCAAATGGATGTTAAATCCACCTTCTTGCATGGAGATTTACAAGAAGAAATCTACATGGAACAACCTCCTGGCTATGTCTAGAATGACTCTAGCCTTGTTTGTCACCTCAAGAAATCTCTTTATGGTCTCAAGCAAGCTCCCTGAGCTTGGTATGCCAAAATGGATATCTTTCTTATTGCCATTGGATTCTCTAGATGCCATTCTGATCCTAATGTCTATACCAATAAAGTAGGAAACCATCTCATAATTATTTTCCTTTATGTTGATGACCTTATCCTTACTGGTAGTGACTCAAAACTTTTAAACCATGTAAAAACAAGCCTTAAGAAGAAATTTGAAATGACATACTTGGGATTTTTTCACTATTTCCTTGGCCTCCAAGTTTTGCAAACCAATGAAGGAATTTTTCTTTCCCAGTCTAAGTATGCTTGTGACCTTCTTCGTCGATTTCACATGGACGATTGTAAACCAACCCCTTCTCCCTTACAGTCTAAAGTTAAGATTTTTTCCACCTGTTGTTGAAGGTGAATCCCCCTGTGGACAAGTGGATTCTCTCTTGGTCTCTATACTTCTAAGTCCAAGATAGAAAGTGCTTAACATGGACACTAAATTCTTTTTAGATCATATCAAGCTAATGAATGAAAGAGAAGGAGAAAGATATGTACCTTATTAGCGACGTTTGTCCTTGCAAAGTCCTGGCTGAGATTCAATCTTGAGCTCTCTGATAGATCCTGTAAGACAAACAAAGATACAATGGACTTCCTACTCTACTAATATTATCTCAATCATAGATCCATCTACTGTAGACAAACTCATATGGAACAAGCACAAGTTTGAAATAAACATGCCAAGCATTGATTATATTAATGAGAACAAGTAAAAGTACTTATAATCCTTTGAATGAAGGTGCAACAGCCTCTTCCAGTTCTCCTTGTCCAACCCCTTTGCTCAAGTAATATCCACTGATTGCTTTGATGGCATCTCACTCATGAGATCATAAGTTTGATGTAATTCTCAATCTCCATTGTGCCTTTCACCATGAGAAGGCCTCCTTATATAACCTTGGAGAGGTCCAACCACTTGAGAGATATTTGGCATAAGTTGAGGATTCCTCTCCTTTAGTTGAGGATCTCCCCTAAGATCATGCCTTGACCATCTATTCGAATCCAACTACCTTCAGGAATTGATGGATTCTTCCCTTATTTGCCTAAACAAACCCAGAATTTTCTAAAAAGAGGGTAGCGCTCCCCCATAAGGGTGCACAGGGTGCTCAAGCAGTCCCCCAAAGAGGCTCAGGGAGAACCAACACTCCCTGATAGTGGGTAGGGGAATGCTCCTCTCCAAAATCCATTTTTTTGTGTTTTTCTCAATGTCAAAAGACTTGTACTTCTTGTCAAGTGATTTCTCTTCTTCCAAGAAACCTTTTGAGGTGTCTTAAGTATCTTCATGATGCCATTAAAGGCACAAAATATGCAAGATGGAAATATGATGTTTTTGACACTTGCAACACTTGTGGTCAAGATGCGACACTTGCAGACAAGATGCGACACTTACAACACTCGTAATGATGACACTTGCGACACTATCAGAGTGAGTAATTTTGAGGTGTAACAGATTTCCCCCGAAAGTACGAAGTTAGAAGATGATGATGACCGAAGTACTTTGTAGACTTTTTCAAGAAAGGGTATGGACACAGAGAAACAGGAAAAATCTGCACACAACCATCAAAAAAATATTATGACATGTTTCAAAAATCCAAGGCAGGCATACCTATGCTTGAGTTATAAAGATTTTTTAGGTATGGCCGCCATAAAATACATTGTGGATCCATAATTATATTGAAAAAATGGTATAGCCACCATAGATACAATGTGGATCTATACTCCTATGACCTGAACTGATCATAGCCACGAAGAATACACAGTGGATCTACAAGATGACAAGTCATAGCCACAACCAATACAAAGTGGATCTATGTTACAGTATATGTGGAATAGTTCAAAAGAACTCCTTCAAAACTTGGGCAAAGTATGCATAAGAGTGAAAAATCAATCTAGGGTCTTCTTACTTATCTCGATGTAGTACAAATTTAACCATGTGAATAGATGTCCTGATGTTGAACATGGCAGAAACCACTTGATTACCAATCAATGATGTAAATTGTTAACAAGCATGAGGGAGATCACCATTGATGTCAATGATTCCCAAGGTACTCTAGTACATACCGACGAAAGTGAATGAATGAGTTGAAGTTGAAGATCCATGGAATCATCCGATTAGAGGTCAATGATGTAAACCCACTGTCGGACATGAGGAGGCCTACCATTGAGGCATGCAAGTCCCAAGGTACTAACTAGTTTCTAAGTCTGAGTCCCTAGATAATGTGTTGAAGTTGACAGGAATAGACTCGTCGAAGGAGGTCCTTGATGTATCCCCCATCAATGACATGAAACAAACACAGAGATGTAATTGGTAGATAGAATGAACATGGACTAACATGGGTATTGAAACATGATATTTGTGATCGATGACTCTCGAGGCAGATACTTCCCTTGAACACTGAAGTACATTAGCAGAAACTTGACATGGACCAAACCTTGATGATGCAGTGGATGCTGTGACTTTTTTCGGGTGACCCAGAGAAGTAAAAGAAACTTAGAGGATTGGCTCAGTGCAAAGGTTTAGTAGATTAAAATGTGTGCAAAGACAATGTGTCGTGTTCAAGGGAAACCATAAGGGTTACTGGTAATGTTCTCAAAAAACTACTTGGCTTGCTTCTTTCAATTTTCACCCCATCCAGATAGACGAGTACCTCTTTCTAATTTAGCAAGCTTGAGGAGGGTAACACATGCTCGATATGACTCACCTTCAGTAAGTCCATCTTCCTTTGTTTAACGAAATAGAAGAAGTAATGGTTTGATCCCATATGGACCCTTTAATGTATGATTGTTTAGCGAGTCCAAAGAAGTTAAACTCGGTGGTTTTTCATATTTAGAGAGTCTGAAAACAACTTAAAGATGACTCCAATGTTGTCCTTTTTCATAATGTTAGTCTCATGAGGATGAAAAAGAGATAAATTATCACTCTAAAGATGCCCTTTCAAATCTTTTAACAAGTGGGAAAGGAAGCAAGATCACTCATAAATCTTTTCATGTTTAGAGAGTCTGAAAAGAGCTCAAAGATGACTCCAGGGGGTTCCTTTTTTGTTTATCCATGCAGGTCCGAAAAAGAGATAAAATTTTACTCGGTTGCATTCTCATGTATTTACGAGCACGAGAAAGAACAAAGACTAAGCTCGATATGCCCCCAGCTTGGAAGCTGGGGGATTAACTCCAAAATTATCATCAAAGACTGGAGACATGCCCTCCAAAATTCAATTCATTCACCGACTTTGATGTTGTCAACAATTTCTCTACTAGATGGAGAAAAATGATAAGGGTGGATGAAATGAAGGTTCAAGAGAGGTGACTGTTTCATTTTTTAACGAGCTTGACACAGAAAAAGAACTATGCTTAGGGCTCTGGGTTCAATCCTCAGATTGTTTCATTTTTTAACGAGCTTGCTACAGAGTGGAAAACTATGCTCAAGGCCTTTGTTTCATTTTTTAACGAGCTTGCTATAGAGAAGAGAAAATATGCTCGTGACCTCTGTTTTATTTTTTAACAAGCTTTCCACAGAGAAGATAAACTGTGCTCGTGACCTCTGTTTCATTTTTTAACGAGCTTGCCACAGAGAAGAGAAATTGTGCTCATTACCTCTTCTTGATCATGGATTCCAAGAGAATAACACTATGGAAGAACACCATGTCAAGGGACAAAACTCAGTCATGGCTTCCAAGAGATCTTCACTGGATGGAAGAAAATCACTCTGGAAGGAACACATGTTGAGAGGTGCAACAGGGCTAAGAATATCAGGCTCTAGTATCCCTACCAAATATATCACCATGTCAACTACCAGATCCAAATCATCGGAAGTTGAAGGCATGGGAGACGATGGAAAATCAACATTAAGAGGGGAGACAGAGTGTATATCTTCCTGAATTTCTTGACGAGGGGGAAGAAAAGAGGATCGATGATGGTTATCATCCCGAGTTATCTTGTTAATGCTCAACATTTTCATAATATATTCATCAAAGGGAAAATTTGGGGAAATGTAGTCGCTCGCAGATGACAAGGAACTTAACCGTGATGGCATCGAGTAACTGTTGGGTTCCAATAGATGTTGGTCATATGATGAGGGAGACATAGATTGGATAGAAACATATGATGTTTCGGCTGGACTAAGTGGCACGGTGTCACCTAGTGCATCGAATTCCAACAGACTAGGTACAATCCAAGGGTCAAATGATTCCAAAGATTGATAAGTCGTGGTCGAAATCATATCGACGGTGTAAATATGATGTGTAGTCAGTGGAAGTGGTGTAGGGAAGGTACCCATGAGGCTAAAATATTTTAGTAAGCCAACACCAATGCTTTCATATGTAATCTTGTGGTCTCCCAAGAAAGGAATATTTTTTGTAGTGGGAGCGTGAGCATCGGTTGTGCAGAAATCCAACTGATCAACAGTGGCAATTTTTCCATAATGAGGAAATTGTACACATCGAAAGACCGATGAGGCAACGACATTAATAGCATAAAACCAACTTCTTCCAAGTAACAAGTTGTAATCGAGGGGAGCATCGACTACCTCGACATCAACAGTGACAGTTTTTCCATCCAATTGGATGGGCAGGGACTGTAAAAGCCCATGGGGATGAAAACGTTGCCCATCGAAGGCACGTAGCATCATTGGGGATTTTTTAAGTGCAGGTGATTTTAAAAATTTCCAACACGCTAAAGACATGACACAAGTTGAGGCTCCCTCATCCATAATAGTTCGGTGGATTTGTTGATTGTGAACAACAACATCAACTTGGAAAGAAAGTTGGTGAGAGAGTCAAGACGCATAATTGTCCAGGTTAAGCATGATATGGTTGGATGACTTAGGATCAATAGTGCCAATAGCAGCCAAGAGTGTTCTACGTTGACTCGAGTAGTGTTGTACAACTTCTAACACAGACATATCACACGGTGCTTGAGCCAAATCTTCATCAATGTTGTAGTTCTAGGTGGCACGTGAACCAGGATTAAAGGTAGCTTTGCAGATAGTTCTCTTAGGAGGGCATAAGATAGATTTGAACATAGGTTTCTCAATATAAAGTGGTCCAGATGGAGGATTAATCGATGCAGGACTAATGAAGGATGGTGATGGATCAGGTAAAGTATCGGTACCATTAGTGTATTTTCCTTTGTCAGGGTTACCTGGTGTGTCATATGTCTTAGACTGAGTGTTCAAATTAATCCGATTAAACATATAAATATGTGCACTTTTTGAGGCCTCATCATGAGGATGGATAGAAATACCCCCAGGAGAGGGGGTTTGAGCAACCATGGATTGCTACTGTGTAAAAGGTTGAGTAAGCACAGCGGATTTTAAATTTCCCTGGAAAATTTTGGCCACTTCATCGTGATGTGGATAGTCTCAAGTGTAGTGATCATCACCATAAATGATACACGGGAATTTTAGTTTCCATTGTGGCTGCTTTTCAGTAGCAGGTGTTTGAGCTTTATTTTTTGGTTGTTCATTGTTATTAGTATTTTTTGATTTATTTTTTGTCTTATTCTTACCTCCAGATTGTTGTGAAGGGGAAGATTGAACTACATTCACCTTAGAGATCTGAGTTTGGGGGGAGGTAGAGGAGATTTTAGTTGATTGGGAAGTAGATTGAGTTTTGACAGAACCGATAACACCGTCCACATGAGATGAGGATGATGGCTTGGATGGATCGGTATTAGATCAAGAAGCATTTGGAAGCAAATCATACAAAGTACTATATTGTGAATAAACCAAATCTAAGTACTGATCTCGAGCAATGGTTTCTTCCTCGGTGACTGTGCCACCCATAGCGACATCGAGAGCGATCGGGGGTAAAAGTGATTTAGTAAACCATTCCATCAATAATATGTCAGGAATGATTACCTTGATCATACTTTGTCATTGTCTCCACTTATGATTATGGTCAGAGATATGCACAGAGTCATTTTGACGAAGGGAGTTCAAGATTTCAGTACCCGTCTTGTAGTGAATAGGTAGTTGAAAGTGCATGAGAAAAGACATGGCAAGGGAGTTGAAATCATAAAAAGAAGCACGTGGTAGTTCGATATACCACTTTGTTGTAGAGCCAATAAGTGTTCGCTGGAAAAGACGCAAACGTATAGAAACATCCATGAGGGAGTTTGATGAACACCACAAATGGAAAGTCATCACATGGTTATTTGGATCTTCTCCAGATTTTCCTTCAAATTTCAAAATATCAAAAGAAATTTTAGCTGGAATAAATGGCGAAACTGGTGAATGAAAAATAGGATCATTAGTTAACTGAGACAAGTCTGGGAGATCCAGAGTCGCAAGGAAAGGTAGTTGTTGGTTAATTTGTGGATGATACTAGTGTGGCATAGGAACACTAGTAGGACCATAAAATGGGTTAGGTGGATAGTTGTAACCAGTAGGTCCTCCTACATATGGTTGTTGCTGACCAGGATAAATAGGATTTGATGATGGCTGATAAACATTTGCATAACCCGGTGGGTTTTGAGCATTATAAGCCGGGTGATTTGCTTGTCGAGAAAGAGGATGAATATTGTGCCCTTGAGGAGGGTAGGGAGTAGATCCCGAAAGAAGATACACATTAGACCCGTGGGAAAGATAAGTTTGTTATCCTTGAGGACTCCAGGTGGTGTTTGGGATGCCGCCCAGATAAGGTTGTCCATAAGATGGTCCGGAAGGAACAGGATTTGATACTCCTCCTTGTGGGTTAGGATATAAGTTCCCCCCAACATGGGGTTGGGTAAATGTGCCTCCGGAAGATACTCCCCAAGACTGTGAAGGGTTTCCAGTAGATGAAGGTTTCCCCCCTGCCAATAGTGAATTAACGACCAGAGTATGACTGGAAAAGGGAGGTTTCCCTTTGGGAAGAACATGAAAAGGGGGTTGTCCCCCGAGAGGTGTAGGAATGCCATAGGATGGTGGTATTCCTAGAGGGATAGGTCCGCTAGATGGTGGTTTCCCTCCAGTCAATTGAATTTGGTTGGAAAGGGTCTGCATTCTTAGGTGAAAACATGCCCTAGTAGGATCGTGCAGAACATGTGGAGATGTAGAGTGAAAGTTTGTAAAAGCGGGGGTAGGGATCGAAGTGCCTTGGGAATGAATAGAGGTGATGATTCCAGCATTAGGATATAATTGTGCTAATTCAATAATAGGTTTAATGACCTTATCGATGGGGTGATTCATCGTTTGACCAGATGACCCACTTTCAACAAGAGGGTCATGAGGATTGAAGGGTTTTCGAAAGGATTAAAAATGCTCATAGATATTGCATCTTGATGAAGTCCTCCATACAGAATGAGCAGGTGTGGGATTTTTATTTACTGTAGTAGTAGGACGAACAAGATTCCTATACTCATCACCGAAGGTTGGTTCTTTAGATCCCATATATGTCTCAGTAAAATCTCTCTCAGGTAACTGAGGGACCTCTTCGTCTATGACATTCCCAAGGGACTCTAAATGAAGAAAGATTGGTTCGAGAGGGGTTACCGACACATATGTAGTGTGAGGAGTGGGATTCACAACTATAACCAAAGCGCCTTCCGAGTTATCTAACGGAGGAGCAACAACACTTCCAGCGTCAGATTGATTTTCTACCTCTCCATGGTAGTTGTCTTCTGGAGTGTTAGGAGGTAAGGGTTGGTAGCCTTCCGAAGGAATCCCTTGCATCCTACATGATCAGCAAAGACCTTTATCATCTATAGGCTCAATTTTGGAGAATAACAGTACACACTGAAAATCTAGGTCCAACTAACAAAAAGAAACAACATACGCTAATAAAATCTAGGAATCAAAACCAAGAAAATAAAACTTCTCTCGATGATCATACTAGTTGGTGATGAAATCCAACGTCGTGTGATCAAGTCAAGAAAGGGATAGGATATTGTGGAACAGTTACAATGATGACCTACTTAACAAACTTTCACCTTGGTGCAAGCTTCCACGCAGTAATTGTGGATTTACCCTCCAAGGAGCCCGAGTGAGTTTGAGCAATGTTTGTCCCAGGTATAGTGAGACTTCCCTTCACCGTCACCTCATGTAAGTACCTAAGGATTATGGCAACTATGGACACCAACTCACAGTCAGCCCCTGGGTGGGTACAATTGACAGTCCAATCTGAATGTATGGGTAGGATAACAAGTCTGAAATCAACTCGAGAGGTTCCCACACATAATCATGGGTATACCTTCAAGTGACCCCCAATATACAATCTGACCATTACAAATAGTTGAACCATGGAGGGATAATCTTCATAACTCACCCGAATGCAACCTCGTGTGTAACCCCTATGTGAGAGGGGGATCCCAGAAAGCCGATACGATAATTGGATTTGACTCTCCCTATCTCAAGATGCTAATGTTCATTTTGAAAACTTTGGAGAGTTGTACTCACAGCCTAATCCAAAGTGTTAATCCTAGTCTAATGTTGGTGGAAGATTCTAAAAACAAAAATGTTCTAGATAATTTTTTAATTAGTGTTGATTTTATGGTTGTTCTTTACTCAAAGGGTGTATGATAATGAAACTAATGGTATGATGACTCAATTCTCAAAAATTCACAAGAATATGATAAGAAAACATTTATTTTGATGAATGGTTATTTAACGGAAAGAGAGAAAGTTGTTTTCACTATCAAACACTAATATTCAATGTCCTCAATAAATTTGTTTCTCACTCAAATCCGATGCAATGCTAGGAATTTTAGAAATGCCTTCTAATATCCAAACCAATCACTAAAATATGTCATTTTTCTTATTTGTGAATGATAATCAGATGCAAGACTTCTAAATGTCAATCAGACTTCAAGATTAAACAATCAGAAGCAAACTCCACACAAAACAAAAAATACACTCTCGTCGGGAAATAGACAAGAAGGACAAAGATAACCAAATTGCAAAAAAGAACCAAAAACCTCAAACAAAATATAAATGATGGAAATTTGACCTCAAAGATCAAATGAAAAGTTCACAAACCTTTGGATTTCCTCACAAAAGTTTTCACTCAGTCAGATAAAGGAGAAGAAAACAACAAGTTAACTCTAGGTCAACAAAGACAAAGAGTGGCTTCAAGGCAATGAAAGAAGATTTCAAAATCCCAAACAAAAGAAGATGAATTCTCATAAATAAGGGTGTTTGAAAGCTAATATCAAGATGGACTGAGAGTATGGGACCCTGAGCAAATGCCAAAACCCAGAAATAGCTGCAGAAGATGAAAATTATGGAGAATTTCTCACAAAAATGGGGTAGCACTCTGGTGTAAGGGGAACTAGAGCATTCCAACACATTGTCTAAGGTTACAGGGGAATGTTAGCACTCTGAAAACAAAAGGAGGGGAGTGCTATGCTCCAAAAACTCAGAAAAAAGCCCAAAAACTCAAAAAATGAAGGAAATTCAGTCAATCAGGATGATCCTGATGACATAATGAGGCAATCAAACAAATATAAGAATCAACATGACAATATGGAGAAGATCAAATCAGTGGTGAAAGGGGAAAAAAAATATCTAGGAATGGAAACAAAAATCAGAGCTCCTCCGCAGTGGAGTCACCAATTTTTGTTGAAGGTGAATCCCCCTATGAACAACTGGATTCCCTCTTGGTCTCTAGACTTCTAAGGCCAAGACAGAAAGTGATTAAAATGGACACTAACTTCCTTTTAGATCCTATCAACATAATGATTGAAAGAGAAGGAGAAATATATGTACGTTATTAGCGACGTTTGTCCTTGCAAAGTCTTGGTTGAGATTTGATCTTGAGCTCCCTGATAGATCCTATAAGACAAACAAAGATACAATGGACTTCCTACTCTACTGAGATTATCTCAATCATAGATCCATATACTACAGACAAACTCATATGGAACAAGCATAAGTTTGAAAGACATAGGCCAAGCATTGATTATATTAAGAGAACAAGTAAAAGCACTTACAATCCTTTGAATTAAGGTGCAACAACCTCTTCCAGTTCTCCTTTTCCAACCCCTTTGCTCAAGTAATCTCCACTAATTTCTTTAATGGCATCTCACTCATAAGATCATAAGTTTGATGTAATTCTCAATCTCCATTGTGCCTTTCACCATGAGAAAGCCTCCTTATATAACCTTGGAGAGGTCCAACCACTTGAGAGATCCTTGGGATAAGTTGAGGATTCCTCTCCTTCAGTTGAGGATCTCCCTTAAGATCATACCTTGACCATCTATTCAAATCCAACTACCTTTAGGAATTGAGGGATTCTTCCCTTATTTTCCTCAACAAACCCAAAATTTGCTAAAAATAGGGTAGCACTCCCCCATAAGGGTGCACAGGGTGCTCAAGCACTCCCCCAAAGAGGCTCAGGGAGTGCCAGCACTCCCTGACAGTGGGTAGGGGAGCGCTCCTCTCCAAAATCCATTTTTTTGTGGTTTTCTCAATTTTAAAAGGCTTGTACTTCTTGTCAAGTGATTTCTCTTCTTCCAAACCACCTTTTGAGGTGTCTTAAGTGTCTTCATGATTTCGTTAGAGGCACGACATATGCAAGATGGAAGTATTATGTTTTTGACACTTGCAACACTTATGGTCAAGATGCGACACTTGCAAACAAGATGCGACACTTACAACACTTGTAATGATGACACTTGCGACACTATCAGAGTGAGTAATTTTGAGGTGTAACACATGTACTTCTTCTGAAGTTGATGCCACCCTATACTGTCAGTTAGTTGGTAGCCTCTTATACTCGATTCATACCCATCCTAATATTTCCTTTGATGTTGGTCTCATTGCCCGATATATGCAAACACCCCATGAAATCCATTGGAAACAAGCTAAACGGATACTTTTCTATGTTCATGGTACAGGTCAGTTCAGGATACATTACAATTCAGGGGGGACTCCTTTATTGGTTGATTTCACTGATTCAGATTGGGCTGGCGACCCTGATGATCGGAAGTCTACTACAGGTTATGTTTTCAGCCTTGGTTTAGGACCTATCACTTGGGCTTGTAAGAAACAACGGACTATTTCACTTACTTCAACAGAAGCAGAGTACCGAGCAACAATAGATGCAAGTCAAGAAGTCCTGTGGCTTCGACAGATCCTTTCATAATTTGGATTCCAGCACCAGCATCCGACTAGCCTTTGGTGTGACAATCAGAGTGCCATCAAGCTCACCAAAGACCCAATTCAACATCAGCGTAGAAAACACATCGAGGTACACATGCAATTCATCAGAAAGCTCATTCATGATCAAGTTATTGAAATGCTCTTTTTCCCTATAGAAGATCAAGTTGAAGACATTTTCACAAAGTCTCTTACAGAAGCGAAGTTTTCCAAATTTTGATCTATGTTAGGAGTTCAAGAAGTTTTCATTAAGGGTGGATAGGATCTAATGCCTCCTTCCTTCTCCTATTGTGTCACTATTGTAAATCCTTCAATCCTATCCCAAGTTGATCTTAAGGGGGGATTCTAGGATATTTAAACACTTAGGAGTTAGTAATATCTACTTGGTCTATTGTGTCGTTAGGTAAAAGTGTGTTTTCTAGTGTTTTTCTTTAGTATGCATTAGTATGCATTTGTAGTTACGAAATCCGACGGTCACGATATGTTCCTGACATATCGTGATTCGACGGTTTATACTCTCCTCGATTTTAACGGCCATTGATCCATGGCTTAACACCCAATTGGTCCATGATCTCTATTTAAAGAGCATGGAGGGTCATTTGTCGATGATTGATTGTGAGAATCTCTCTTGTAAAATCTCTCTGTAATCTTTTTCTTTGTATTAATAAACTGCTCCAAGTGGCCGCGTTGGCTGGGGCTGTGGATGTTTCCCCGTAGGGGTTTTACCACGTGAAAACATCAGTGTGTTGATCTTTGATATGGTTATGTGAGTGGTTATTAAAGGTGTTCGTCCTCTATTGGAATAACTGTGTTGTCGAACATTATTTTTCTTCGATGGCAGACATACAACTATGGGTAACATGTGAAGGGGATTAAATGAGGTTGTTACCTTGTTTCCTTGGAGTGGCTACCCACTCTAATACCAATGATCCATATCTTGAGGGATAAGATCTAGAAGTCTTGAATGCCAAGAGAAGATGAGAGAAAGCATAGAAATCTACTATGAATTTAATCACAAGTATGTTTCTAAAAATACATGAACTGAATACACCAGAAAGACATGAGAAAGAGAAAGGGTTGGAGAAGAAGGATTCAGGGAAAAATTTAGGAATCCATTTTTTCTTAAAGTGTAGAAACCTTGGTGAATCTTACTAATTCGTAAAATTCCAACCATAAAAAAATTGGCGATATTTTTGTAAAAATATTGAAATCTTTAAGGATTTTATATAATTTCAAGAAATTTTGGATGATTTTTAGAGTAATATAGTTTTATCCTAAAAAAAATCAGCGAATCATTTTAGATAAAAATGGAAATTATCAAATCTTTTTTTGGAATAAAAAACATGGAAAACTAGCCCATGGGCAAAATTTAGCCCCTAAAATTTTCTGTGGAATGATTCTATTAAGAAGAACCATTACATGCAATAAGGCCAATTTTGGGACCCCTCCTTCCCTACCTTCACTCTCTTCCTATTTCTTTCTTCTTTTTGGAGCCGCCCTTTTCAACTAGTTTAAATGTAATTCTTAAAATCAAAGGTTGGCCTTTAAATTGTCTTTTACTTCATGACATTTACTCACTGAAAATCTCAGTAGTCCCGATATGCGAAGTAGCAATGGACATTGTACTCCTAAGCCATTTCTGTTTAACCGTTGAGAGAGCATGTTTACTTTTCTATACCCCGGGATATCGCGTTTCGAGAGTTACAAGTCACACTGTTTCCAAGCCCCGATGCGCAAAGTCACGAAACAACCTTGAAAGCTTTCCCAGGTTGGCACCAAGAGTAAAGTCCCTTAAACCTTAGTTAAGTGCAGTCGAGATTTCGCGTCTCGGCGATCACTCTCCCCAAAAGTATTTTCTTCACAACCCCAATAGGCGAAGTTGCAAGATAGTTTCAAAGTCACCCAGGTTAGTGTCAGGGGTAAGACATTTTAAACTATAGTTAAAAAATGTCGTTGTTTCGCAACTCGGCATTCACTCTTCCAAGAAACTATGCCTTCGTATCCATGAGTCGCGAAATCACGATATTGACGAAATCACGATTAATTAAACACTTAATCCAGATCACATTTTTTCTTAACTAGATCGCATCATCACGATCTCAGGTTTTAAGGGCTCAAAAGATAGAAGTGAAATTTCCTGATATGGAAAACATCGAAAAAGGTGATTAAAGATTAAAGAAAACCTAATTAAAGAAGCTAAGTCAGATTATGATATGATCCAATGGGCATTAGATCATGTGGATATCTCGACCATAACCATTATCAGCGAACAGAAGGTGACCATTGGGACTTTTAGACCAGAACATTTGCAGGTGATGTACCAATTGTCACCCACACCAAACTTCTCACACAACGTCGAGTTTTTGGAAGGTTTTAAGCAGAAAGAATGCGAGAAATACGACAAAAGCTTGTCTGATCTGATCAAAGATTGGGTCTCGCACCTCACAAAGTTCAAGGTGGACGGTAATGGAGTTTATTCAATCTCTTCCCTAGAACCACAATTCAAATATATAGCAATGATGACATGTAGGTTGTCCGGGAAGGAGGACACCACACATTTCTTCCTCCCATGGGTGCCTTTGATTCATATAGTCACTAAAGGCTATCCCTTCAACTGGGCCAAATTGTTTTCCAATAGTTTAACCAACCGGATTACTGAATACCAGATGCAGAAGGCGAGTGGGAAGGCCGCTTCATTTTTTTTGTCTACCTACATCATGGATGTTGTTTGTTTCATGACACCTTTCCCTTTAATGACCTGGAGTTGGAATCCATCTGAGGCTGAGCCTATCCAGGTCTACCACTCAAAGCTTTGGGAAGATAAGGATTCATAATTCATATATGAAATTTTTAATTGGGTAATGGTACCAATGCATGTCGCCATCTTCGGCAACCCACCACTCAGGATCTCAGATATCATCGCCACCAACTTGAGCAACTTGGCCGACTAGTACGCAGAGGCTGAATTTTCATACATCAGGATTTTTGACACTTCTATTCCCCCCTATGCTCTTCCATTATTCATACCGGATAGGCTAGTTTGTCGCAAAATCGCTAGGCAAACTGTGATTGGTGGTATAAGCAAGGAGCTTAAAGGATTTTCGAAGAAGTTATGGCCACCTTTCCCCATTCATTTGAATACTTATTCTTTATTATATTGTGAGATCGGAAGAG
>CBVK0100894793.1:0-15190 GCA_900067695.1 Picea abies
TTGCCATTCTTCCTTTGAATCCATTCAATCTTATGGCATGTGACTTGATTCTCCCAACAAGATGTCTCACGATGAACTTTCTTCCTATAGAATGAGCATGATTTTGAGTACCAACAGTTGACAACGCTATGGACTTTCTTCTTGCAGCAATGAAAAACAAGGGATGCCTTACCTTATGCATACCCATGGTTCTTGTTCTTCTTCCAGATTATCACTCACTAATTCTTCTGAGTGTAGGTGTAGGATGAGTCTTTTAACTCTTCTCATAACTACCCTTTTGTAATCCACCCCAAGAAGGATGAGGTGGTAGTAGGCTTCCATTTTCATGTAATATTTCTCTTTCTTTTTAAGAGTAGGTCAACTCTTCCACACCCTTTTTCTTCACAAACATGATCTTGGATTTCATGGAATTTTCCTCTCTACCATTGAAACTTGTGTCTTCATGCTTGAACCTTTATTTAACTACAATGGGGCTTAGAATTACTTGTCTTCTTTTTCCTATCCAGGCTTGTTCATCATATCCCACCTACCTTAAAAATTTTGATCCAATGCCTCTAGTATGCTTTTCAAATTCACCAAGTTTATCATGAGAAATGTCTATGGAAGGTTAGATTATCTAAGTTGTCTTAGTCATGGTATTGGATTCGGTGGTGGCAATGGAAGGTAGCTTTACTTATCTATGATCTTGGACAACTACTTGGAGCATTGCCAATGTCTCCTCCTTTTTTTCCAACTCTTGTTGCAATTGAGTCATCATCTGAGTGAACCTATCCTCTTTCCAATTGTCCAAATGAATGACCTTCTCTCATAATTGTACAAGTTTCACTCTCTACTTGTCCCAATCCACCATGACCGCACTAAGGGAGTCTTGGCATTCAACATATTGTTTCTTTGGCAATTGAAACAACCTTGTCGAACTCTCAAGGATCTTATCCATCTCTCTCATCCTCTAGTTAAACATCTAGACCTGTTCCTTCAAGAACTTGGTCTCTTCTTGAAGTTGAACATTGATGGCCTACAAGTCTTCCAACCTCTCTCTATTTGATTTACCCTTGATATATATGTAATATTTTGGAAGTTGCATCATGGTCAAGGATTCAACTATTCTAACACCTTATGATTCGTAAACAAGGGACTTATAGCCTGTTAGCACTCTGTAAATTTTGTCCGGCTGATAGACAAACGACAGAGGTAACTGTTTCAACCTACTTTAGAGCTAGGCACTAGCTTGCTCAACTTAGAGAGGGATCTCTCGTGTCACTTGATGTTCTTTGGAAATTAATGGCTAGTTTTAGTTTGTTTTGGGGGGTTTTTATAAAGTTGTTGGCAAAGAAGAGGAGGGTCACTTAGGGATATGGAGTCGAAATTCTGAAAGTGAATGAAAACAATGACTGGCCGGTAGAACTCTCCAGAGGATAAAGGATAAATGAGGCCATGAATCTGAGTTGTAAATTGTATTTAAGAAGGGTGTGAGAGGAAGGAGAAAACAAATAACTGCATCAGAGCATTACTGAAATGAATTATGAATTAGCTAGGAAGAAAATTACACAATTTAAATTGCTTAAGCCGAGAGCATCACAAGATGAATTATGGGCCTTTAACTCTCCAATTTAAATAGAAGAAAATGTAAATGGAATTAAAAAACACAGGAAATACATACAATGAAAGGAGACAAAATTCATATCACCACCATTAGAATCTTTTCATAGAGACTTCAAAAGCTTATGCATATGTATTCAATTTAGCTCCAGAAAATTACAATTGAGTTCATAAACAACTAAAAGGTGCCCTTGCACTTCTTCCAACATTAATTCAGTCAGAACTTCTAGTACTTATACAATTTGATTACAATGATTGAACTAAAATGTTTCAACTTCTAAAACGGACTATGATAATTTCAACTGACAGTCTTGGTATGTGAACCGATTTACAATGATTAAACAAAAATGTTTCATAAACTAACGACTGATTTCTCCGACTGCTCACCTTTTGTCTTCGCCATCTGTCTTGCTTTGATCTTCTGTCGAACTCGCCAATCTAGTGACACCTGGCGGCTATTTGCTGGTTCCTGGAAAATTGCATTTTGTCTTTCCTAACTGCACGATCTCTTTCCATTGTAAATCAAAAGGAATCTCGTAATCCATCATTTCCTTTATCAGGATCTCCAAGTCGATGCAAGTAGCATAAGTCATAATTGGCAGTTTGATCTTTACAGTCTTGAATTGATTTAAGATTTCAAAATCTGTGGCCAAATACTCTACCAGATTTGTTCCTTTCAGGTTTTCCTCTAGGCCTTCAAACTTGGAATGATCCATTCTGCACTGGGAGAGGAGAGAATTGTATTCCTCTTGATCGTATAATTTCCCTTTTCCATCCCAAAATAGTGGGAGGCATTTGATAAACAATTGTTCAAACATATCCTTGAATTCTTGTATACTTTGCTCCATCTATACGACTTTGGTTTGAACTGACTTTAGCAAGTTGTGCTTAGCAATGACCCTCCTGGCCCAAATGATCAGTGTAGTCCTGTCTTTGACCCCAATGGTCTGAAGTTCAGTAGTGGGAACATAATTCAACAAATTTATAGCGTTCTGGGCCCATTCTGAGGGCTTTTTCACCAGTGTCTCATTCACAACAATACACCTGCTTCGGGCAGTGATAACCATGCTATCTTTTTCATTTATGAAATTTAGGTACACCCTGAACTTAGTAGCTTCAACAAAAATAGAATCCTAGATTATATGTTTAGCTCCCTACAAAAGTGATTTACCCTTCAACCTCGTCTTCATCTTTTTTACTCTTTCCTGCAAATCTTGATTTTATTTTTGGAACTGGGCCATCTTCTCATTCTTTATTTTCATTTCTTGCTGCAACTTTTCTATGACTCCCTTAAGGTTGTTGATTTCTCACGTCTTCAAGTTGACTTGCGACATAGCCTGGAAGATTTCTTCAGTGCTTGATCCAACTCCTGCAATATCAGGCACAAATGCAATCATGTTTGATATATCTACCTGCCCTTGTGACCAACCCTCCTTTTCCTTCTCCAGCTGCAATACTTTGGCCTTGTAATTTAGTGTTTCCTGTCTAAATGTCTCTTTTTCTTGTTCTAGAGAAACCAAATCTGTTGTTTGTGGATGCTCTATGGTATACATCTTTAGCCTCTTCTTCATGCTTTGAATCATCTTGTCTTTCTCCTCTAAGGAATATTTTACCCCTTGAGGGCCTTCAGATTCTAGTCTCTGGACCTGGGTTTCCCAGGCTATGCTAGATGCTTTTTCTTTCCTCAATTGTCCTTCCAACTTAAGTGCATGAGTTGTCAACCTAGAAACCTTCAAGCTCAGACTCAAATGGTATGAATACAACATGTCATTGGTGTTTATGTGGAACTTCACTTTGTCTAGGGCACTAATTTTTTCATAATGTAGCTTGACCTCAGACACTTTATCATCATCTGCAATCGCTATGTTGAGTGTCTTCCTTTCTACTATCTGTTGAGACTGTGTGATTTTCATTTTCTTGGGAACATTTTGCTGACCACTGGTGCATAGGGCCTCTAAACTACTCCTTTTTCTATAAACACACATTTTAGGAGCTTTAATAATAAACCTTGGAGGATTTTTCTATTTCTGAGTCTGTGTAGGGTTGACCCTATTTGTTGTGTCTGACTAGGCTACAAAATGACTTTCATATCTACACAGGTCTCCAAATTTACCAATTTATCAAAACCTTCAAAATACTCATGTTCATAAGGGCCATGTTTGCTCATCAATCTTCTTTTAGATATGACCTGTTGTGGATTATATTTTTTCCCTTGTAACTGTGCAAATCCAAAATCCTTGAGCTTGGCCAGGATTTGAGGCAGGTAGGATCTAGTCTTCACAACAAAGGGTCCTATTATGAAAGGAAATTTTAAGTTGGATGCTTTGTGCATTTTCATAAAATGTCATGTTTATGAGATTATTCTTTGCTTGATGAACTCCAAGGCAAAGACTCTGGGCCTCATAAAAATAGGTAGAAGGTAAGGTGCTTCTTGGTAGCCATATATCCAAATTACTGTAAAATGCATGAACAAAACCCAATATCCCACCTTGTTTTCTGTATTTGGCTGCAAATAACTTTTCATGTCCTCCGGGACTCTCGGCAGGCTAGTGTTGAAGATCACGCTGTAAACTCTGGACATGATCTTATTTATGAAAATGAGCATTGTGATCCCTTTGCATTTAGTTGAGATGAATTTCGCTTCAAGGAAATCTGTTTTGTTTGCCTCCAAGAACATCTTCAGCAGGTATGTGTAATACTTGAAGTGTCTTAGTGATTGGAAATTCACTATTTGTTTGTGTACATTATCAGCTATGAACTCGTCAAAACTGATACACACTGACTGACTGGACTTCGACTGGAAAAAAGTTGTCATTATATAAACCTAAAATCTAACAGAGTATGGAACAAGCCCACTAGACTTCAATAACCATGACACTTACACTCATTGTCAAAGACAGACTTTCAGAATGATGCTCGGGTATAACGATCGTTTGTAAAAATAGGGTTTCGACCTTAGGGGGAATTCTCTGTAACCCACAATTGATTTTTCTTCCTCGAAGGGTTCAGATGCTACAGAGGGAGACTCTGGTATGCTGAGGGCATATCGATTTGAAGGGATATCTACTCTCCACAGGACCTCTGACCCTAATTTATTTAAGACGACCTTCTCTTTCTGTGAGTTCTGTTCTGCACACCAGCTTACGAATTCTAGGAAGGGGAATGTGACTATGACAGTGTAAGGGACTATGGAGGCTTGGACCACTTCGAGGAAAGGTAACTGTCTCCCTACATTATCTAATAAATTGTATTTGGATACAGAGACAGGTGAGACGGTTATTTCGGTGTCAAACACATCAGAGTCTCTGTCAATTAGGGCTTCTTCTTTCGAGGCGTGGTCTTGTTCTATTATAGACATAATGACAAGGTCCATGGCAATAACAAAAAATACCTATGAATGAGCGGAGATCGCGCGAGTCTGGCATACTGTTGAGCCTCAGTTTGAATGAAGCAGTTGCGTCAATTTCAAACGTTCGAATGATTTGAAAAATCATAAAATAATGATTAGGGGCCCTCCTTTTATATGTGCTTTCTGATATCGGGGGCAAGGCAAAGAGGTTTTGGGTAGACCGATTTTCACCCTGATATGCATCTAGTGGAGCCACGTGGTTGCAGGATGAAACCACGATATTTCTATCAGCCCGCTCTCAAACAATTAAACTTTGCACTAATTCTCCGCCTGATATGGTTTCTGACCGTCGATTTGGGATGCCTGAGATCGGTGGCCTGTTGGGTCCCATCAGCCTCGTGCCTTTGCTAGATTTGGTCTTATTCCACTAGATGTGGCCCCGACCTGTAGTTTTTCGTGTCTCTACACCTATTTATCCCCTAGCTAAGTCTCGAGACTTGGATCCCATAAGAAATTATTATGGTGATAACATAGGCTCCAACTGGGGATGTTATCCTCCTTGCGAGGTAGCAAAGAATGGTAGACATAGTGCCTACCCATTGGGCTGTGATTTATTCCTACAATCTGAATCTACCAACCTTTATTAAAAAACTCGAAATCGACCCAGCATAGCTGAGGGCCTTCACCTCAGGCTTCAGTTGTGCTACTTTTATTTCAACTTCTTCATGCAAAAAGAAAATATGAAAATGATTATGTACAATGAATGGAAGGGGGTGATGATTGTTTACACGATGTAATGTTTGAGGAACCTTCCATTCACATGCACTCCTCCAACGGCGTCTCCATTACTCTCCTGTAGTATGTAGGAATTACTCCCATGGTATGTTGCAATCTTGAACGGTCCCAACTACAGATGGTCAAACTTCCCATGCTTTCCCTTATCTTTGTTTCTGGCGTCCCATCTTAGTACCAAGTCTCCCAGATTGAATTCATCCACCTTGGTACACTTGTCGAAAGCATATTTGATCTTGTCTTGGAACAATTGAGCATTATTAAAATCCTTTTCCCTGGTTTGTAATTGTTGGACACTGATTAGTTCATCCTTTCTTCTTTGAGTGTCATCTGTTTCTACATCTTTCTCCTGTAACAACCTCATCACTGGCAACCCCAATGTAGTAGGAAAGATTGCCTCTATACCATAAATGATATGGAAAGGGGATGTGGCTATAGATCTATTTGGGGTGATTATGTCATCCCATAGTGCATGGATGAGCTTTTTGTGCCAAGATTTTTTATTTTCTTATAACAGTTTCTTGATAATTCTGACTAAGATTTTATTTGAGGACTCAACCAATCCATTTCCTTGAGGGTAGTAATATGTAGAATGGCCAAGGGTGATATTGTAATCACTGCAAAATTTATCTATTTTCTTGGACTTGAAAGTTGTTGCATTGTCTATTATGATCTTGATTGGGCATCTGAACCTGGACAAAATATTTTCTTCTAAAAATTGGACGATAAAAACCTCTGTCGCATGCCTTATGGGAACTGCCTCAATCCATTTAGTGAAATAATCTATTGCTGTCAGAATCCACTTGTGTTGGGATGAGGATTGTGGATGTATTTCCCCTATAAAATCAAGGCCCCACTGTCTAAAAGGAGCTTCCACAGAGATGGGTTCAAAGGCGGAGGCTACAATTTTCCCTTCCCATCAAAAATTTGACATTCATGGAATTTTGTAACTTCTTTATAGACATCGGGAAAAATGCTAGGCCAATAGAATCCAGCCCTCAAAATCTTATGCACGGTTGTTTTCCAATAATGGTGACCCCCATAGTCACCGTTATGGAACTCTTTGATGGTCTTATCTGCTTCTTCTTCTAGCAAACAACTCAATAAAATTCCCCCTGGATCTTTCCAATATAGAGATTGATTTACTATACAAAACTTTTTCACCTTCAGTTTCAATAATTTGGCCTTTGTTTTACTAAATTCAGGAAGAGCCTGCAAATTTTTCAACACATAGATGATATCTGCATACCATGTGGAGTCAAGAAATTTATGGGATATTTTTGGAGTTCTCTCTTCTTTTGCACCCTCTAACAAGTTTGCAATGAAATTTATTCCTAAGAGCTCACAATTGGTCTGTGTCATTAGCTTCGCAAGCCCATGTCCCTTGATCAACTTGGTGGGTTTGATTTCAAGGTCATATTATAACAACACTGCTATCCATTTACCCCTCTTTCTTTAAGGATCAGGTTGGGTCAAGATGTCTTTCACAGAGCTACTAGGTACATAAGCAGTAGTATGGGAATGCAAGATGTAAACACTGAATTCTTTCAAGGCCTTGACTAGTTCATATGCTTTCTTCTCCATGATATCATATTTCAAAGGAGCATCCCTCAATATCTTACTGTAATATGATATGGGCTTCTCAAAATTCTGCTCATCTTTTTGTAGTAAAACACCAACAATTGTGTGCTCTAAGGCAAAAAAAAACAATATGAAGTCCTTTTCAAAGTTAGGGTTGGCCAGTACTAGAGCTTTGGTCAATGCCACTTTTATGTCTTCAAAGGATTTTCTGGCATTAGGGGTCCACTTTATTTCATTTCCTTTCTTGAGCATGTTGGTAATATACTTTATGATTTCGATCAAGTTAGGGATAAACCTTCTCAAAAAGTTCACTTTTCCCAGGAAAAATTGTACCTCCTTTTTACTTCTGGGTATGCCAATTTTTAAGATCCCCTCAACTCTGTAGGGATCTACCTTTATTCCCTCTTTTGAAATGATGTGACCTAGCAGCTTTCCTTCTTCCATGGCGAAATTTGACTTCTTAGGATTCAACGAGATACCGAACTTTCTGCATTTTTCAAATGCCCTTCTAAGATGTTTGAGGTGTTCCTCACTGAAACAAAATACACAGTGATATAATCTAGGTAGATAACGATGAATTTGTCATTTTCATCAGCAAAATCTATGTCCATAGATCTTTGAAATGTTTCCCCTGCATTCATAAGCCCAAATGGCATCTTGGCATACATGAATGTTCCCCATGAACTTGTGAAGGATGTCTTCTCCTTATTGTCAGGGTGCACCATAATCTGATTGTATCCAGAGAAGCCATCTAACATTGACATTTTCTGAGACCCCACCACTTTCTGTAAAATGTGATCCATCTTAGGCAGTGCATAGTTTTCCTTTAGAGATACTTTGTTTAAATTTATGAAATCCACACACAACCTGATTTCTCCACTCTTTTTTCTGACTGGCACCAGATTTGCCACCCATTTAGAAAATCTCAAGGATACTATAATTTTGGCTTCAAATAGCTTCTTCACCTCTTTCTCAATTAAGGGTAGCAACAAGGGGTTTATCCTTCTTAACTTGTGTTTGAAAGGTTTGTGATCTTCTTTGATTGGGATCACATGCTGAATTATACTAGTGTCATAGAATTTCATATCATCATAGCTCTAGGAAAAAACATCAGGGAACTCTTTCATTAATTTGATATATTTCTCTTTGACTTCAGGATTGAGTGTTTTGGACAGCTTGATGATCTTTGGGTCCTCCTGAGTCCCAATATTGCAATCTTCCAGATCCCCTTCATTTACTGTAATTTTTGGACTTCTGGGCACATCATTATTATCAAAGAGTTTCTCCAATGGAACCAGACCCTTGGGAATGATGTTTCTCTTTAGATGAACTATGTCTCTTCCTACAATGTGATTGTCGAAGTACCATCCTTGGTGAAAGTAGCTGCATCTACCTCTTCATTACAATATTCTTCATCAATGTTCAGATTCTCAAATTCATTCTCCATATTGAGGAAGATTTATATATGTTTGTCATCTTCGAAAACTTGCCAGTACTTAATATTATCTGGTACTGTTGGCCTGTACTTGACTTCATCCTTGTATTTTTTGTCAGGGAATATTGGAACTTTGAAAACTCTTGCTGAAGTAGCCAAGGCATCAACAATCTAATTATGTTCTCTTAGAATTGTTGAAAGATTATACTCTAGAAATTTCTTAAGGAGGTCTAGTACTAGGTTCTTATAAGCCCTCAGTCTGGGATGTTTTTCTTGGTATATGCCTTTGATTTGATTGATAATTATCTCAGAGTATCCATGTACAAAAATTCTTTTGGCACCCAATTATCTCAAAACCTTCAACCCCAATATTAATGCTTCATATTCGGCCATGTTATTCGTGCACTCAAAAACAAGTTTATAAGAAGACAATTTTGAATCTCCTTTGGGGTGATTGATCCATATGCTAGCCCCTACTCCCTCTCTATAGGCAGCTCCGTCGAAACCTATCTTCCATGTCTGATCTTCTACGTTATCCTGCTGCTCTGAAAACTCCTCAATCTACTGATCAGATCTTTCTTTGTCAGCCATATCAATCTCTAACTCTTTTTCTTCAAAACACAGGTCATTGAAGAAAATGGAGGATCCCAACTCGGTTTCCACAGAGTAGATGGGATTATTACTCGATTGTGACTTGTTGCTGACCATGTATTTGATAAAAACCTCTCTGTACAACCTTCTATCTTGTCCAAAGACAAGGATAGTGGCGTATGACATGTTCATCTGGAGAGTTCCCTTTAATTTTGCAGCCCAAGACCTCGATAAAAACATGCCAAACTTGGGAGGAATATCAACAACCACTACATCCATAACCATGTTCTTTGCTGGGATCTATGCTAAAGATACTACCAGATCTTTGAAAATACCTAGGCTCTTCACCTTCCTAGAATCAAAAGAGAACAAGTCTTTGTAAGGCCTTGTGATGTCCAGGCCTAGTTGATCCATAACCACCTTGGGCATTAGGTTATGAGATGATCTTGAATCCAACATGGCATTGTGAAGAGTCATGTCATGGATGTTTAGGCTGACATAGAAAGGGGGGACTTCTTCATTATCATTGTTTTCTTCTACTCGTGGTCCAAATAAGATGGCAAGGTGACTATCTTGTACGTTCAAGGTATCATAAGTCTGTTCCATCTTAAGCATCTTGATGATCTTATTTCTATATTCGTTGTTCTTGATCAATTCATTGAATGGTACATAAATTTTAATCTTAGCCATCTCACTTTCAAAATTAAAGGAGGATGAGGTTTTCTCTACCTCTTTGGTGACTGTTTCTTTCCTCGCCTCTAATATTTTCTTCTGGGGCTCTTCTTTCTGCTTTCCTTTGTCCACAATACTTTTTGCAGCAGAATCTTTTGTAGCAGAATCCTTTTTGGGCTGACTTGAAGAGGGTATGTTACTCTGAGCTTCTTTGGTGGGGTTTCCTTTTGGAAGATTTCCCTTTGGATGGTTTCCCTTTCGGGGGTTTTCAGACACTTTCTGATTTCATAGATTGTATTGCCTCTTGAATTGCATGATGGCATCCCAAAATCCTTCTTGGTAATATTCCCTTTCTACCGATAACGTCTCTTCCTCATCTTGCGTGAAGATCTCATTCACATCCATGAATTGGTCATGTTATTCTTTAGTAAAAAACACCTATGTTTCTTTATCATCACAACAGTTCATGTTGTCTTCAAAATATCCATCATAATTCTCATTTACATAATCATTTTGAAAAGGAGGCCTTGTTTGTTGATCCCCTCATTTCCTTGGTTTCCCTAATTCTCCTGATTTCCCAGAATCCCTTGATTTCTCTGATCTGCTTGATTTGCTTGATTCCCATGATTTCTTTGTTCTCTTTGTCTAATTTGTGGGATTGTTGGCCTCCTCGGATTTCTAGGTGGACCTTCAGCCTATTCTTCGAGGTTAGGCCTATTATCTAGGTCCATTCTTTCCATCATTCTCTCCATGGTTCTCATCATCGTTTCAAACCTTTCTTCTGATGTTTGTGAGGTCAAAGGTTGTGCCTTATCTTGAGTTTTGTTCATGTCCATGCCAAAGTTAGCTTTTATCTTTCCTGAAGCCATTAGATTCACTTCAACTTCTATGGTATTAGTCATCATATCATCTAATGTAGTAGATCTTCATTCTCTTAATAAAAAAGAAAAATCACTTTCAAAAGAATCAACATATCTAAGTTGAGCAACTTTTCATATTATAGACCTTTAGAAATTTGGTTGAAAACTGTTTCGTTGGGTGCTCTCCTCATGTTGTTATACTTAGTCAACAACTGAAGGGGATTTTTCTTCTCGCCCCATTTTGCAAGGAAGTTGGTTTCAAAGGCCTCAAAGTCTACGATACTAGCTGTTGGAAGGGATTTGAATCACTTCCTCACTTCTCCTGTAAGACTTTGTGCAAATAGTGTCATTTTTACATCCTCAAAATCTACTCCTTCCAACTCTGAAAAATCATTGAAACAGTCTAGATGTTTCTGAGCTGACACACTACCTTCAGCGTCATACAGTTTGATCCTTAAATTATACTCTTGAGGCAAATCATGTAGTTGAGCAGGAAGTATGAGAGGAGCAAATCTAGCTATCATGGCTATTGTGAGGGGTTGAAGTGGTTGTTGGTTCTGAGTATGGATCACAATAGGCTTCACAAATGCAACTAAAATCAAATCTTGGAATCTCTTTTCGTCAAAGATGACCTCGCTCAAACAAGATTCAGATTTAGTTCTGAACAGAGTTTGTTCAAATTTTACATCAAACTCAAGGTCTTCAATGCTTGTCACTCCATCCTTGGGTAAGGACAAATATCAGTTTAAACACAACACTGGGGTTACTTGCTTTTCTTTTCTTTTATGTACAAGATTTTCAGGATCAGACACAGGGATTGCAACTTCTCGGTCTGGGTTTCTCCTGGTGTGAATTCTCTTAGGAGCCAGGATTTCTAGCTCACGTTGCTTGGTGCCACTGGTCTCTTGGTAATAGAGTCGCCGGGGAAAAAGAAATCTCAGCCAATAAGGTATTTGATTAACTATCACCCTCATGGATCAAAACTAAAGCTTCTAGTCATTCTTTTCCCAGGGAAGATTTTCGATTTTGTCCCCGACAACTGTGCCAGAATGTTAGCACTCTGTAAATTTTGTCTGGTTGATAGACAAATGACAGAGGGGGGGGCGAAACTTTGATCCTTCCTTTGTTATTTCTGATCCTAATCAGTTGGTCAATCCCTTACTACCCTATAGTCTTCGAAATTGATGGTTCGTATTCTCCCCTGGGTTACTGTGAGCCGGAAGAGGATGATACCTCCCTTCATGTGGTTCCAGATTCTTTAATATCGTTTATACATGACCCTAATTCCTCGGTTCAACTACCTGTCTATCTTGGTAACTCTGTTTTAGATCCTATTAATTGTGTTGGGGAGGTGATCTCTTCTCGTTCACGTGCCGAAGGGGCAGGGAAAGAGTTTGCTTCATCTAGGGACTTGGGTATAGAATAATCGCCAATTAAGACTAGGAGTGCCTGAAAAAAATATGTTGTTTTGTCATCCTTGGATCTCGATACTCGTCCTTCCATCGACAATGGGGCACTTAGAGAAATGAAGGCCCTGACAAGGGAAAAATAATGTTATTGCTATCTCTAAACCTTAGAGGGACCGGAGGCACCCTAAAATACGCCTATGTCTGACGTGTACTAGATAGAACACGTCCCGATATTGTTTTTTTACAAGAAACTTTGGTATCGTCACAAAAAACAAGATCCTTCATGCACACATTTTGCCCGAACTGGGTTAGTTGTGCTGTAAATTCAGTTGGTACTTCTAGTGCTCTGTTGGCTACGTGGGATCCATACATTTTCAATCTTGTTATGTATCTCACTTGTGGTGTAATTTTATTGACAAGATTCAGTATTGCTAGCAAAAGGGATATTTCTTTGCTTAATATCTATGGTCCTTGTTTGGAGAGGAGAAGGTTTTGGAACCTTGTTGCAGATTCCGAACTATTATCAATTACAAACTTAGTTATTGCAGGGGATCTGAACTTAAACTTATCTTCAGGTGATATATGGGGTGGATTGGCCTTAGTGGGGCCCTTGGTTGGTTTTTTTAATGCTCTCTTCCAAAACAAAAAACTCATTGATATTGAGCCGGGAAAGGTGGTTCCAACTTGGATGAATGGGCGCTCAGGTAATGATTCTATTGTGAAAAGGCTGGACAGGTTTCTCGTTTCAGAAGAGCTTCTTTCGAGTGTTGGTATTTACAAATCATTGTTGGAATACCCATTTGTATCAGATCATGCTCCAGTGTTACTACAGTTGGAAATTTCACCACGTTTCAAGGCATATCCTTTTAAATTAAATTCTCAATGGATACTGGATCAAGATTTCATTAATATCGTTCAAAAGCTCTGGACAGATCCAAAATTTAGTTACGAGAGTGGAAAACAAAGAATTGGTCTAGAAACTCAAAGAACTGAAATTAAAAACTAAACAATGGGCAAAGACTCGCAAAAATAAGGAAAACACTCATTTGATTCAATTAGAGGAATAAATAAAGGTCACTCTCCAAAACTCTTTGGGTGGTTCGAAAATCATAGAGGAGGAAGGATATCTAAAAAATCTCAAACAAAAAAGAAACATGTATTTAAAGGAAAAGGAAGAACTATGGAGACAACGGAGTAGGGCTATATGGATCCAAAGTGGTGATCAAAACACCAATTTTTTTCATAACTTTTCCAATTATAGGAGGAATCATAAATTTTTCTGGGAGATTAGAGATGAAATGGGGATTCTTCACATTGGACAAGAGGATTTAAACGTTGAGGCAGTGAAATATTTTAATTTTTTTTTCAAAGCACACAATCTCCCATCGACTCATGCCCAAGTAAAAGTGATGAGTCTATACTCCAGATTTGTAACTAAAATCGAAGTTGAGGCCCTTTATAGTTTGATTATCTTGGGGGAACTTAAAGAGGTTTGATCTATGTTTAAACTTGACAAGAGTCCAAGGCCCAATGGCTGGATGTTTGAGTTTTTTATACAGTTCTTCGATCTGGTTGGGGGGGATCTCTTAGAAATGGTGGAAGAATTGAGATTTAAAGGCATCATATCTGGAGGATTCAATTCAAATTTTTTAGCTTTAATCCCAAAAGTGAATAAGCCTCTCACTTTTGGGTATTTTAGGCCTATCTCCTTATGCGACCTGTGTTACAAAGTTATTACAAAGATTATATCAAACTGGATAAAGCCTATCTTGTCCAGATCACTCTCAGAAGAGAAACTGGGGGTTTTGAAAGGTCGAAATATGCAAGATGCTATTGGGACAGTACATGAATGCCTCCATAATATAAAAAAAAAGAATTTAAAATCCCTGGTTCAGAAGCTGGATCTACAGAAGGCCTATGATTGTATAAATTGGGACCTTTTAAGGATGATTTTAATCCAAATTGGTATGGGTTTAAGGATGACCAATTGGATTATGAGTTGTGTTGTTTCCTCGTCTTTCGTTGTTTTATTAAATGGAGAGGCCATTGAATTCTTCAAAAGTGGTAGAGGACTCTGCCAAGTGTGTCCTTTATCATCTATGTTATTTATTTTTGTAATGGAAGGACTAAGCCTTCTACTAAAAGAGGGTCAGTGTGACAGTAAGCTGACTGGTATACAATTCTCCAGAACTATAAAAATCCTTCATATTCTGTTCATGGATGATGTCATTATTATGTCAAATGCTACAATGAGTGAATGGTGGGAGATCGATAAGATTATTAAATTGTTTTTCTCGGCTTTGGGTCTTAAGGTAAATGGGTCAACATCTTTTGTACTTCATGAGGGACCGTCGGCACTGGATTTAGCTCCATGCGAAACTATTTTTCCCTTTACTTTTTCTGATCTCTCAACTGGTTTTAAATATCTTGGCTATTACCTAAAAATTGGGCTACAACGAGTCGAAGAGGAGTTGGATGTTGAAGAAAGTGGAAAAAAATATAGGCAATTGGTGCTACAGGTGGTTATCTTTGGGAGGGCGCTTTACCTTCTTGAAGTCTGTATTAGAAAGTCAGCCTATTTACTGGATGTCTCTAGAGGCCATCCCCTTTACTGTGTTAAATAACTTGAGAAAAAATATGTTCAATTTTCTCTTGAAGGGTAACAATGCGTCAAACCACTATCATCTCTGCAAGTGGGAACTTCTCACTATTCCAAAAAAATATGGTGGATGGGGTCTGCGAAATATCTTTGATTTTAATAAGGCCTTGACTTCAAATTCTCTTTGGTGAGTTTTAATATGTGATGGTATTTGGCATAAAGTGATTATTGATAAGTATCTTCCACACACTACTGTTAAAAAATGGTTTAGATCTCCTACTTTCCTCTAGAATACGACATCCA
>CBVK0100894800.1:0-16250 GCA_900067695.1 Picea abies
ATTTATGGGGTGATAACAGCGGCTCCACCTGGGGATGGTACTTGCCCTGTTAAGTGCCAAGAATCTTGGTTCCTGTAATTCTGAACATATCTTCCTAGTAGTCTTCATTGATCTTATTCTCAAAACTTGGAAAATCAATGGTCAGCAGCTTAGGGCCTTCTCTTCAGGCTTCAACCGACTGACTAATGTTTATCACTCAGAAATCCAAGTGAAAAAATGAAAATTAAACTTGTATGTGCAATGGAGAGTGAGTTCTTCAAATCTTTTACTGAGGTGGGACATAATGTTTCATCATTCTTCCATTCACAGGTGCTCCTGGCAGATCTGACCCATCGACGTTGTTTAGCAAGAAAGCATTGTTTCCTCTGAAAGCTTGGATTATGTAAGGCTCTGTCCACAGGTTGTCAAATTTCCCATTCTTTCCCTTGTCCTCATTCCTGGCATCCCATCTCAACACCAGATCTCACAGCTCAAAATCATCTTCCTTGGTTCGTTTGTCGAAGATCTTCTTGATGTTTTCTTGGATGACCTATGTTTTGTTGAAAACTTCTTCTCTAGTCTGTTGCAAATGAATCATCTGGTTGATCCTTCTCTCTGAGTCAGTTGGCTCAGCTTGCACCTCTTGAAGTAATTTCATGACTGGGACTCCTAGAGAAGTAGGGAAAACTTCCTCTGTACCATAGACCAGCTGGTAAGGTGACATGCCAATTGACCTTTTGGTGGTCAATCTATCTTCCCATGGTGGTCAATCTATCTTCCCATAGGGCAAATACCAACTTATTGTGCCATGATTTTTTGTTTTCCTGCAATGTTTTCTTGACGATATTTACCAAAGTTTTGTTTTAAGACTCCGCCAACCCATTCCCCTGAGGGTAGTACGCAGTGGAATGCCCCAAACCAATGTGATACCTATTGCAGAAATCTATGAGTTTCTTCGATCGAAAGGCAGCTGCATTGTCAGCGATAATCTTTCTAGGACAACCAAAAGGAGATAAAATATCGTTTTCAAGGAATTTTATAATTACTGAGTCAGTGTCTTGCCTGCTTGGTACAGCCTCGATCCATTTGGTAAAATAATCAGTGGTAGTGAGGATCCACCTGTGTTGGCCTGAAGACGGAGGGTGTATTTCTCCAATGAAATCGAGTCCCCATTGCTGGAAAGGAGCCTCAACTGAGATTGGTTTAAGAGGTAGATGAAGGAGTTTCCTTTTCCCTTCAAACAATTGACACTGGCGACATGCTGTTACTTTCTGATGTACATTTGCAAACAGGGTGGGCCAGTAAAATCTAGCTCTGAGTATTTTTTTGGCTGTAACCTTCCAGTTCAAATGGCCACCACATTCTCCTGTATGAAACTCTTGCAACACTTTATCAGCTTCATCTTTCAGTAAACAATTTAAAAGAATACCTGCAGGATCTTTCCAATACAAATTTCCTTCTAGAATATAGAATTTCAAAGCCTTCAACTTTAAAGATCTAGCTTTAGTCTTAATCAAACCAGGGGGACCTTGTAAATTTTGTAAAACAAATATAAGGTCTGCATACCATGGAGAGTTGAGAAATACCTCTCTAACGTTTGGAGTCGCCATCTCTCCCTGTTCATATGCCACATCTAGAAAATTAATGTCAAGAGCTTGGAAGTTAGATTTAGCCATTAATTTAGCAAGGCCTTGGCCTTTGATTAATTTTGTGGGCTTAATATCTATATTGTATTCTAAAATGACTACAATCCATTTTCCCCTTCTTCCATCAGGGTTGTCCATTGTCAAGCTATCCTTAACTACCGCGTTCGGAACGAAAGCTATGGTGTGTGAATGGAGAATGTAGACCTTGAAGTCCTTTATGGATTTTACCAAAGAAAAAGCTTGCTTCTCCATGATATTGTAGTTCAGGGCAGCATCTCTTAAAGCTTTGCTGAAGAAAGCTATGGGCTATTCATACCCTTCACTCTTCTTTTGTAGTAATACCGTTGCTATAGTATGTTCAGAGGTGAAAGAAAAAAGATAGAAATCTTTAGTGAAATCGGGACTGATCAAAACGGGGGCTTCTGTGAGTGCTCGTTTGACTTGTTCGAAGGATTGTCTGGATACAAAGTCCCATTTGATTTTTACGTCTTTTTTAAGCATGTTTGTTATGTTTCTTAGGAGTTCGGCCAAATTGGGGATGAATCTTCGTAGAAAGTTAATTTGCCCGATAAAAGACTGTAGTTCTTTGAGGTTTCTTGGGTGTTCTACTTTTAGTATGGCCTCTATTCTGCTCAGGTCTATTTTGATTCCATATTTAGAGATGATGTGCCCCAGCAGTTTGCCTTCTTCTAACCCAAAAAGACACTTCTTAGGATTTAAAGAAATCCGAAACCTTCTACACTTCTCGAAAACTCGTCTAAGGTGCTGCAGGTGTTCATCATCAGATTTGGAAAACACAGTCACATCATCTAAATAAACAACAATAAAATTACCTACTTCTTCCACGAAGGCGATATCCATTTCCCTCTAAAACGTGGCTCCTGTGTTCATCAGACCAAAAGGCATCTTCACATACATGAAAGTGCCCCATGGTGTGGTAAAAGCAGTTTTATCTTGATCATCTGGGTGAACTAGGACCTGGTTGTAGCCCGAGAAACCATCCAACAGAGATATCCTACTGGAACCGACCACCCTTTGCATGAGGTTGTCCATTTTCGGTAATGGGTAATTATCTTTCATGGATACTTTGTTCAGATTTCGAAAATCAATACAGAGCCTAATTTCCCCGGTTTTCTTCCGTGTAGGGACTAAATTAGAAACCGACTTAGAGAAACGTAGAGGGACTATGATCTTGGCATCATACATTTTCTTGATTTCTTTTTCTATCAGAGGAAGCAACTTGGGATTTATCCTCCTAAGTTTCTGCCTAAATGGTTTTTGGTCTTCCTTTATGGGAATCCTGTGTTGTATGATGCTGGTATCATAGGATTTCAAATCTTCATAGCCCCACGCAAAAACGTTTGAATATTCTTTGAATATCTCAATGTATTTAAGATTTTGTTCTGGGGGTAATGATTTGCACAGTTTTACCATCCTGGGCTTCTCTTCGGTCCCTATATTACATTCTTCTACCTCTTGTCTGTGTTCTTCAATTTTGGGTTTCTTGGCTACATCGTCACTGTCAAACAAGTCTTATAAAGGAACAATACCTCTAGGTAAAACGTTACTTTTCAACTGTAAAACATCAGCCTCTATTTCGTCATTCCCTAACTCTCTTGAATCTACTGTATCTACTCCTGAATCTACAGTATTCACACTATCTATTTCAAACTCAGAATTATTTACATTCTCGTCTTCATTTTCTAAATCTATATTGGTACATTCAAAATCATTCTTGCATTTCATAAAATTCTCTATCTGATCATCGTTTCCAAACACTTTCCAGTACCTGATATTATCGGGAACCGTCGGTCTGCATTTCACTTCAACAGTGTATGGGCAAGTTTAGAAGAAAGGAATCTTGCAAGAGGCTGCTGACGTAGCCAATCCGTCGGCCAGAATATTTTGTCCCCTCGGCATTACCTGTAAGTCAATCTCATTAAAACACTTCATAGCATCAAGCATAGCATTCCTATAGGCTCTAAGGAATGGGTGTTTAGCAGCATACTCACCTTTAATTTTCTTGATTATTAATTTAGAATCACCCCTTACCATTATTTTCTTAGCACCAACTTTTTTCAACAGCTTCAGACCAAGCATTAAAGCTTCGTACTCAGCAACGTTATTAGTGCACTGGAAATTTAATTTGTAGGAGTGATTTTCTGAATACCTGTTTCGATGATTATGAAGCCAAACTCCAACTCCTGCTCCTTCTTTACTCACAGCTCCATCAAAATCCATACTCCAGAAATTGGCGGGGAATTCTTCAGTGATTACATTTTTCATCTTTGCTACCTCACCGATTTCTGGACCTTCATCTTGACTAGATACATCTTCCATCAGCTGAGTATCTTTCTCTTCCGTATCACCATCATTGTACAAGATGAACGAATCTAAATCGAAATTTGTGGAGTAAAGGGGGTAATTGTGCAGCTTTTCTTGACTACTGACCATGTACTTCATCAGTGTTTCTCTGTATAACCTCCTCTGTTGTCCAAACACTGGGATAGTGGCGTAAGACATATCCAGTTGTAGGGTTCCTTTCAACTTAACTCCCCAAGACCTAGAGAGAAACATTCCATACTTAGGTGGGATGTCTGCAACCACCACGTCCATTACCATGATTTTTGAAGGGATCTGAACCAGGGTGATGTGTAGGTCCTTGATCAGACCAATACATTTGACTTTGCTGGAGTCGAATGAGTGTAAATCCTTGTATGGTCTGGTGACCTCCAGTCCCAGTTTTTCCATTACTCATTTAGGCATCAAATTATGTGAGGCACCTGAGTCCAACATAGAGTTATGTAATATCAAGTCGTGTATGTTTAAACTGATGTAAAAGGGTCCTACATCACCACTATCATCTCGACCATGAACTTCAGGTCCGAAAAGGAGTTCGGGATGATCATTGGTAAGGTTCACAGTGTCTGAATGGGTCACCGATCCAATAGTCAAGGCCTTGGTGCCTATGTCAGGTTCAATGGCTAGAGATTTTATTACCTGTGAACGGTACCCGTCTCTGTTCATCAACTCTGTGAGTGGGATGGGAATTTTTATTTTTGCCAATTCCCCTTCAAGGCTAAAGGGTGGAAGAGCTCTGCCTTGGTTCGTTAGTTCTGATTTGTCCGCCATGTTCTTCGGCTCAGAAGTACTCGGCGGGTAAACATGTGAAGCATCAGGCTGTGATGGTCTTTTCAGAATGGTGATGTTTTTCTTCAAAGGAGCGTCAGCTTTAATTTTCTCAGAAATATTCTCAGCAGAAGTCTTCTCAAGAGTCTTCTCAGTAGAAGGTTCAGGGGTTTTCTTGGTTTCGACTGTCTTCTTGGAAGGAGTCCCTTCTGTCTTCGAACTCCCTTCTGTCTTCTTGCTACGTAGATTGTACTATCGGTGTACCTCCAGAATAGCATTCTCAAAGGCCTATTGTTTTTCATCTTCGGCTTCTGTACTTACCTTTGTTTGATTTAGCAGAAAGAGTTCCTACTCTTCTTGGGTGAGGAAAATAGCCTCATTGTCATGAATGCCCATGAGGTTAATGTGTGTGTCCTCCACTTCCTCAATCACTTCTCCCCCTTCATCCGTGTAGTTTTCTTGTAGGGGAGGTATAATTTGTTGATATGGGCCCCTCTGCTCTGTTTGATCCCGAGGATCTCTCTGTCTGATCTGAGGATGATTTCTCCTAAAATTGGGGTTCCGAATCGGAGGTGCAGGTGTGTTGTCTCTCGGAGGATTTATGTCTGACACATTCACTCTTTCCAGCAATAGTTCTAAATTTCTGACCACAGAATCCCATTTGGAATCAGTGGTTGACGTGGAAGGTTCTTCTTTGATTGTGACTCTCCTTTCTGATCTATGACAGACCCTTTTCGCCAACAGATTGGCCTCCACACTAATAACACTTTTCTGCATGTCCTCTAGGGTGGAAACATTTCTTTCTCTTAAATGGTAAGACATGTCATCATCAAATCCATCAGGGAATTTAATCAATGCCAAACCCTGTGGAGGTTTGATTTCAGTTGGGATTGCATTGTACAAGTTGTTAAAATGGGTGCAATAATCTTGTACCGTCTCACCTTGATTTTTTTTTATGTTCTCGTATTCTGAAAGTATTTGGAGAGGGTTTTTCTTTACCTCCCATCTGTCAAGAAAACTTCTTTGGAACGCAAGAAGGTCAGGAACTGAGGCAACAGGTAAATCTTTGAACCATTTCTTAACATCTCCCATCAGACTCTGGGCAAACAGTCGCATTTGAATGTTAGCCTCATCAACTTTTTGTAAGTTGAAATAATCATTCATTTTGTCCACATGTTGTTGGGCGTTTAAAGGTCCGGTTGCGTCGAACTGTGGAAGTCGTGTTTGGTAGTCTTGGGGCATGGCATGTAGCGGTGCAGCCAACACCAAAGGAGCATATCGAGCTGCCATGATGGGTGGAGGAGGTGAAACGACAACCTGGATGGTCGGAGAGGTAGCGACTAAAGACGATGAAGAGGAGGGATTGAGCAGTACTGAGGTAGTGATTTGTAGTTTAGTCGTGGGAGACAAGACTCTGGGGGTTCGGGGTTGCAACACAGTTGGGTCAAAGACGAGTCTAGACACAAAAGTTTCAGACCGTGTTCTAACCAGGCTTCAAGGTGTAAATGTATCAAGATCAAGGTTTTGAGAGATATCTGGTTCTCCAGAAAAGGAAGGAGACTTATGCAGGGCAATATGAGTCCCTGAGCCGGCAACCAAGGCCTTTCGCCTGAGCAAATGTTCGGGGTTATCTTCATTTTCTAAATCTTGGAAGAGTTGTTCCATTAGGTAGATCGGATACAGGAAGCTCCAGAGTTCAAAGAATCTATCAAGAAAATATGTACTTGGGATATAAAGAAGTTAGTAGAGCTCCATCTTCTGGATCACCATATTACTTGAGAAATGTATTTCTGGGTTGACACAACTCTATAGGGTTATATCATTGAGTTTACAGTGGAGAATCATCAATATTTTTCACAAGAAGAGGTGATATTCAGGAAAGGTGCACAGAGAATACTGTTGAGGGAAATTCCCCTATGGATCAAATTCTTCTTGATGGAAGAGGGGATGCTAATTGTTCCCTCAAGTGAGATGGTAGCCTAAACATAGTTGAGGAGTGAAGAGCGCAAGAAGTGAGAGAACCTTGAGGAGAGCCAACATAGTTGAGAAATGGTGGTGGGGAAAGGTAAAGAAAGAAACAAAGCAGTATAAGGTGTTGCAGAAATAAATCACAGCAGGAGAAATGGATGAAAGAAAGATGGAAGAGTTGCGGAAATTGAAAAGAAAATAAAGATTGCCCAGTCTAAGATTGCAGGAAAAAGAAGCGTGGAGAGAAAGAAGTCCCCAGGTGGGTGGAAGAGAAGAGGAGTGCGTAGAAGGGAAGATGAGGAAGGTTTGGATCTTGCAAAGATAGATAAGATTTGTCCCTGATCTGAGGACGAGTCGAGAATGAGGCTGAGCAGGCTGCTCCATAGAAAGAAAATGAGACCCCCTAGAACAAATAAACCTGCCAAGAATTCAATGGAACTAGTCCCAAGTCGCCCATCCCCCAGGCGTCCTCTATACCCTTGGTAAGCTTCATACTGCATACTCATGCAATTTCTATTCCGTCAAATTCATCCAATTTGTCAAAATACACAAGTGTGAACAATGGGAGGATATTAGGGTCTCCTGGAAGATCGCAACCATGGCCATTAGGATTGATTTTGGTAGTAACAATAAGCCCCAAAATTCTTGGACACACAGGAGGCTCGATCACCCGATACCCATAATTATAGGGTAAACGATGTTATCACTAAAAATTCATCTGCAAATGGTTAAAGGAATCCAACATCTTTAAAACATCTATTAGTTCACCCATGGACCAAAAATTTCCAAAAATGCATTTCCAAAAAGGTCGAAAACTATACAATCTATTATAAAATCTACATGCGCTAAGGATATATAGGACGCATGTGCATGTGCGCCAGTCGAAAATGCTTACAAAGCATGCATGCGCCCGAGGCACAACTGTCGACGTTAAAAGCCGAGCACACCTCAAAACGACACATTTATGATGTTGGTCGGCTTCCCACCCAGTTCTGGTTCAGCTTCCAAGTCGATTTGACATCCAAATCTCAGCTGAATCTAGTTGGGTGGCTGGTCAAAGACCTAAGGGTGCCCTAAATGGCTCCTTGTTCACACTAAAGTCTGGTTAAATAATGCCTCAAAGTTATGCTATAAAAAGAGGCCATGGGTGCACTACATTTTCAAGGAATTCATTTGTAAGGTTATGCTACTGCTATTCTCTTGAGGAATCCTCTTTTCTCATCAAGAGCATACTAGCATCATTCCATTTGAGCTATTCACATCACCTTTTGAGTGAATTAGCTTGGGATTCTTTCACCATTTCTTTCAAGTTTCCAAGTTGTAAGAAGAGCTCAATCCTGGGGGTTCAAGAGCCCTCCCTTGGAGGAAGAGGGGACCCAAAGTATCCCTTTCTCTTTGGTGTTTTCTTTCCACTAATATAATCCTTTCCATTGGTGGCATCAGTCTTGTTTATTTCTTGTTCTAATGATCTTATGCACTCTAGTTTAATTCCTTTTATTGTTATTAGTTTAGTTTTTTGTTTATCTTACATGATTTATATTTATAACCCTTTCCTTTACTGTTGTCTTTCCTAGCTAACCCAAATGGGCTTGTAAGCATCTCTAATTTGCCCACTCAAGTGACAAAAGAGGCACAACAAAGGAGACGAGGATGCAGAACAACATTGGTTTCTATGCAAGGCCATGTGGAGTTCCAGAGGGACTCTTGATGTAAACAAGTTAGTGGAATTCTATACTACTTTGAGGGGTCACGCCCTCAAGTGGTACATGAAGGATATTGAGATTCTCTTGCAAGGACAAGCCTTTACCCTCGACCATGTGTGTTAGAAATTCATCGTTGAATTCAAGCTACCTCAGTCAAAGCAACAAGCTCTCTATGAGTTACAAGAGATTCAAAAGAGAGAGGGTGAGTCCGGATGGGAGTATAGTCAGAAGTTTAAGGACGCTATTGGGATATTAGCTCATAAAATTCATGAATACCATCAGAGGGAATGGTACATATAGGGGTTTCTACCCTTGACGTGAATCCCCCTGATGCAACAGAGGATAGCCACCTTGATAGATTCTTTGGAACAATCAATGAAGATTGAGTCCATGGAAGGATACCTAGGGATTCTAAGGGTAACCATACCTCTGATAGACCCAAACCTCTCACAAATACAGGGATAAATATCGACACTCATGGAGAAGATCTAGTAATTAAATCTACCCATACTAGGACAACCTCAAGTTTGGTGCACAGGGTGCTATATAGAGGGGCATCTAGAAAATGAGTGTCTATGGATGAGGGGAATGGGACATCTACACAACCTAATGCCCTACCCTCCTACAGGACCAATGGTAGGAGATACAAAAGTATCTGCATCTCCACCATTCCATGCACCAATTCAATACCATGCTTTTGCAAGAACCCAAAAAACCGAGTGCTGTGAAATCATTCAAACTCACAAACATGCACCAAGGAACTTCCCCATCCTACATAAGTACACACCTATTCCTAATAAAATACAGTGCAAATTATGCATTTCTACAACACATGCTACAAACTAATGTCGAGCATTAGGTGTGCTTGGTGATAGACTAGATCAGACTGCATTCAGGGTAAGTGAAACACCCCAAGGACCTGGAAGAGGCTAGGGGAGTGGAGGTGGAGGTGGATTTAGAGGAGGGAAGAATGGAGTAATATGACCATGCCAATGTTACAATTGTGATGAATAAGGACACTTGGCCAGTCACTATCATCACCCGAGATGACCATGGTGTTCACACTGCAGAAATAATATTCACACAATTGAATATTTCCTATACCTGATCATGAAGTGGGAGGACCGGGTTCGTTAAATAGGATATAAATTCATAGGCTTAGAACTTACGAGGGAAGTTGAAGGGAATATACCCAAAATCAACATCATCACTTGCGGAGGAGAAAAAAATGGGGAAGATGCAGACAGTCAGCCAAATATTCAGAAAGAATCCCCCACGGATGACATGTATGACCTTGTGAAACAAAAGTTGTTTTTCAAAGATGCAATATAAATATTTAAAGGTATACTTTCTCCATAAATAGTGGTAAATACTCCTCAAATCATCCTTCAACCCTATATTTCTCAAACCCTGCCTCACCACATGTGCCTAGGAATCTTGTAAATTTGAGAAGACACTCTAAGCAGTACTAGATTGTAATTAACCTCTAGTTTCAATTATTCTCTAAGATCCTGGGATATGACCAACTTACTGAGAAGCTGCAGAATAACCTATACCTAGTCCTGAGGGATGAAGGAACTCTATAAACCATTGTAACCACCAACCTCCCTGAGAAGAATAAACAGATAATACAAAGAACAAAGGCACAAACTGGAAAATAATTTAGGTTGGAAGCCCAGTTGGATGATTTTGAGATTAAAGACGTCATGCTAGACTTGGGATCAGATGTAAATATCTTACCCAAAGATACTTGGGAGGCTCTAGGGAAACCTCATTTAGTGTATTCCCCCATCCAGCTGAGAATAGTAAACCAATACTTCATTTTCCTAGTAGGGAGGCTAGAAAATGTGGAGGTAGATTTCATGGGAGTTAAAAATGACAACTGATTTCGAAGTGATTGAAATCATGGGAGACAAAGACCCCTACCCTGCCTTATTAGGAATTGACTGGGCATATGACAATTATGTTGTCATTGAATTAAAGAGGGACACCATGAAGTTTGAGGTAGATGGAATAAAAGTAGTCCAACCCTTAGATCCGTACTTGGGGCCTAGATATCTTGAGCCAGTGGATAATAACATGGAATTGGAAACTCTTGAACTATTATATACCATAACAACAGGGATGAGGTCAGATTATATTAACCCCACTGCACATGGATATGTAAGTTGGAGGAGCATACAATCAACCGAAGAGGACTTAGAACTGGATTTTGATAGTTGGAAACAAGGTTCATACAAAATATTCGCAAGACATTGTGCAACTATCAGGTAAATGAGATGGATTGGAATCGAGATAAGGAATCACCCAACATATGATGGTACTTCACACTTGGATAGATTTCTCACTGACATAGAAGGAAAAGTTGCACCAAATCAAAGAATCCTAGTTTTTGGTATAGACTTGAAGGATACCCCAGCTACATGGTGGGCCACTCATAGAACCTTGATTTTGTATTGGGAGGATGCGAAGAGAGATATTCGATGCAGATTCCTCAGTAGTGATCAATTGAAATAATATATGAGCATGGATTTTCAAGGTACACAATTGTTTGATGGGAAGTCTAACCCCAAAATGCATGTTGATAAATTATTAAAGCAATGGCGAGTTATGGAAGTACCCACTCGACTATGGGTTCAACTGTTTTTCCACTTGCTAGGTGTGATCCAAAAATTCTAGTACACACATGAAGAGACCATAAGACAAACAAGTTGTTGGAAAACCTTAAAAGACCAATTTTGAAGATATTTATGCTTCTGTTGGATTAATGAGAGGTGGGGTGAATCAATAATAGATATTTTTTATCCTTTTAACCACATTATGCAAGTGTTATTTATCTTTATGATCAATATAAAATTATCATCCAATAGGTGCAGAGTAAATAAACCATGAAAAATCATACACATACACAATACACCAGTACGTGGAAACCCAATGCAAGAGAAAACCACATAATTATTTTTCTTATTTATCTTTAAGAATAGCATTCATTGGAAGCACCAAATTCCTTTGTTTTCCAGCTGCAACTAGAAGGAGGCTCTGACCCCCTATTTTTAGGCTACAAAATGAGGGAAGCTCCAACTTCCCAATTCTCTGCCTACAACAAGAAGGATGATACAATCCCCTATGTTCTCTGGTTACAGCCAAAAGGTGGCTAAAACCACCTATCCTTGCCCCATCCAACCACCCTGAAATATAAGTGCCAAATGTAGAAACTTAATATGTCATTGTCACAACCTATTTTGTCAAATATGTCACTAAGAAACCTCTTACTGTATACTCATCAACCATTATGATCTGATTACATATATGTCAAACACTATACTAGAAGTCTGTACCTCAAACCATGTGCTAGAACCTCATTGTTATACAACCTCTATATGTAACAATAAATTCAGTAGCATACCTCAACCAAAATACCTCAAACATGAACCAATACTAAACTTCATTAGATCTTCCTCAGATTAACTCTACAACAAGCCCTAAACTTCCAAGAGGACATCCAACAGATTTACAAGGAAAACCCTCAACCAGATTCATAAATTCAACACTACACATATGAAAACCATACCTTTTTTCTTCTTGTAGCCTTCTGCTGCCATGGTTCTATTGTCGTGATTCTGCTGCTGCAATTTTTCTACCGCAATTTTTCTACTGCACTTTTTCTGTCGTGGTTTTTTTGCCACACTTTTTCTTCTGTGGTTTTTCTGCCATGATTTTTATGCCGCACTTTTCCTAACACAATTTTTCTTTCTCACTTTTCCTACCATGATTTTTCTGCCGAACTTTTTCTGCCGTAGTTTTCCTACCACGATTTTTCTACCCCACTTTTGTATTGTCATGGCATGAAGAATGAGGTGGCTGAGTATATAGCCAAATTTTTGTAGTGTCAAAAAGTTAAGATTGAGCACAGACACCCAGTTGGTTTAGTACAACCATTTCCCATTCATGAGTGCAACTAGGAATCTATAACAATGGATTTTATAACTAAGTTGCCTAGATCAACCAAACAACATGATTACATCATAGTGGTAGTGCATATTCTTACAAAAGCTTCCCATTTTGTTCCAGTGAAGTCAACATACAAGGAAACTAATATTGTTGATATCTACAAGAGATAAATTGATAAATTGCATAGTGTGCCTATGATGCAGGAGCATCAATAACACATCAGTAGCCAGCGCGGCAACACACAAGGATGGAGAAGGTCCCAAGGAGAGAGAAGCGCCAACCTTCTCATTTTGGGTTTAAATATCAAAATTTAATGTAATTAGTATTGTAAAGGCTCGAGGAGAGTAGAGCCATTGTATTTGTACAAGATGCATGTAATTATCCTTTAATGGCTGAAAAGTAGATGAATCTATATCTGATTCGGACAAGATGCAAATTAAATGTAATTTAATGTAAGTAGGCGAGAAAGGATCGAGAAGCCCCTCTTTTGTAAAAATCCCAATATATTAATATCATAAGGAAATAGTGAAAGTATAATAATGCATGAGAAGAGAGAGATCTCAAGAGAGGAGAATTTCTTTCAATTGCTTGTCTTTGAGTAATTGGGTAAATGTTATGTTATTTATCTCTGTATTTATGTGTGTGTGCATCTAAATGGTTAGTTGAATGAATCCCTAATGTTAATATAAGTTTCAATTGTTTCTCTTCTGAAATCTCGGTGCAAAGAGTGCATAGTGCCCACGCAAGGAGTGCAAAGGTCGAACCATCTACAAGTTCAATTAGCTTAGGAGAGATAGCGTAAACTTATGCAGAGCGAGCACAAAGAGTGTGGCTATAATCAAAGGAGTATAAAAACTCAGAGGGGAGACCAATGCAAAGAGTGCACAGAGTCAAAACTTCGTTAAGTGTTGATAAATCTCAGAGGAAAGATAGTGCAAGGAGTGCACATGTGACTTTTACAAGTCCGAAGCTCAGAGGAGAGATAGCACAAGTAGTGCAAAGGTGACTTCTTTAAGTCCCAAGCTTAGGAGGGAAGCACAAGGTGTGCGCAAAGGTTCAAGTATTTTAAGTGAAAAATATCAGAAGGGAAGCTCAAGGTGTACGCTAGAGTTCAAGTCATTCAAGCAATGAAGCTAAAGGAGCGATAGTGAGAGTAGGTCCCTAGGAGGAGAAATCTCTTTGTTTTTAGGTGAGTGGATGAGATCTATTTGGGAGGTATCAGAATACCTCACAGTCATTGGATCAAGGAAAGGAGCATGGTTTTTAAACCTCCAAGTCCTTCAAGCTTCATTGCTCTAAAAGTTTTTAAAGTTGTTGTTATAAGTGAGGAAAAATCCTGAAAGCTATGAAGTCCTGGAGTGAATCTACATCGTAGATCACTGGGAGAGTGTGAGTCATTGGATCCGTTAGTGGTTTCGACGATTCGACACTCTGGGAGAAACTGATTGTTGTTGTGCATAGTGGAGAATTACCCGAAGTCTCAAATTTTGGAGTAAATCCTGACCGTTGGTTGTTGGGTACACGTGTCTGTAGATTTCCAAGTATTCGAAAATTCGGCTATCTGAAGGGTTGTGGGTGAAATTTTTTTGGGTGTGAAAAGTCCTGAAGTCACAAATCCTGGATTCAATCCTAATTTTTTATTAATGGGTAAACATGGATCGTACATCTCCTCCCTTCTCTAATTGGGCATTCGGTAGTTCAAGAGATTGGTGGTGATTAGGAGAAAATAACCCTAAATCCTGGAGTTCCAAAGTTGATCACAGTCGTTGGTTGTTGGAGGAATGTGAGTTGTAGATCGCTAGTTCAAAATTCGGTAGTTCGGGAGGCAGTGTGTGTTGGAATGTCATAATTCCCAAAGGCCAGAGTCCCAGAATAGACATCCACCATAGATCATGTCAAGGAGTGTGGATCGTTGATCCCTAAACTATTCAGGAGTTCGCCAGTTCAACATTCGAGAGAATTGGAGTGTATTGTTGGTAGATCTTCTAAAGCCTGAAGTTCCAAAGCGTTGACCTCTTGGAGCTCCGAATATCTCCTTTTAGTTAAGTTCTTGGTTTTATCTCGCGTTCACATGAAATTTCCGTCGAGGAAAAGGGGCTAGCACTTGTGGCTCGATTTTATGGTAAAAGGGGCTTAGAGTAAACACCCAACGGGTTTTGTGTGGACTTGCATAAGGAAAGTAAAGGGGCCTGTGTACATTGGAGGGGATCCATCAGGGATCTGAGAGATAATTCAGCTCCTTAGAATAACATCCTAGACTAGGAGGTCACGCAAGCCCCCTATGAGGGGTGGGGGTTTTCAAAATAGACATCGACCATAGATCGTGGCAAGGAGTGTGGACCGTCGATCCATGAAATCTTCGTGATTTCACCAGTTCGACATTCAGGAGAATTGGAATGTATTGTTGGTAGATCTTTCGAAGCCCGACGTTCCAGAGCATTGGAGTCTCGGAGCTTCGAATAACACCTTTTAGTTAAGCGATTGGTTCTATCCCATGGTCATGTGATATTTTCGACGAAGAAATGGGGCTAGCGCCTGTGGTTTGATTCTAAGGTAAAAGGGGCTTAGAAAAACATCCCACGAGTTTTGTTGGACCTGAATAAGGAAATTAAAGGGAATGTGAGGAAATTAAAGGGAATGTGTACATTGGAGAGGATCCAACAGGGATCCGAGAGATAATTTAGCTCCTATGTGAACAATCTTAGACTGGGAGGTTGCACGAGACCCGTAGGGGAGGGGGTTTGCATCAAGTGGCATCAGAGCAAGTTTTTTTCTGCAGACAGTGGGAAAAGGAGGAGGAGGAAGAGTATCAATCCTCTGTGTGAAGAACTGTTTGCAAGTGTGCAGCAGACAACAGATAATAAGCAACCAGGTGGGTTGAAAGAAGAGGACCTGGCATAATTACACCAAAAGGCGTATACCTATTGGAGATGGGCACAATTAATGATCTTTTAATCTTAAATTTTAATCTGATGGTTATTCATTGAAGATGCTAGTATATTCTTAGTCATCCTCCAAAATCAATGGATCAGATTTATTGTTGATAACTTCTTTGCATTTATAAATGCATCCGTTACCCTGTTTACTTTTTAACATTTACCTAATCATATTAATAAATTACTATAACATCATATGACTGCCACGTTTAAATGATTAACTTTTGGAATTCTTCAGAGTTTAATTATCTGGCTCAGTTGAATTATCTGGCTCAGTTAGAATTTCATTATCTCGCTCAGTTAAATTATTGGCTCAGTTAGAATTTCATTATCTGACTGAGTTTTATTTTAAAATGAGAATTTTTTTATTGGCCGCAACTCTTTCGGCGTTCACCAGTCGCGAGTTAGCGGCTGTGCTAGTTCGGGAGGCAGTGTGTGTTGGAATATCATAATTCCCAAAGGCCAGAGTCCCTAAATAGACATCCACCATAGATCGTGTCAAGGAGTGTGGATCGTTGATCCCTGAACTATTCAGGAGTTCTCCAGTTCAACATTCGAGAGAATTGGAGTGTATTGTCGGTAGATCTTCGAAAGCCCGAAGTTCCAAAGCATCGATGTCTTGGAGCTCCAAATAGATCCTTTTACTTAAGTGATTGGTTTTATCTCGTGTTCACATGAGATTTCCGCGGAGGAAAAGGGGCTAGTGCTTGTGGCTCGATTTTATGGTAAAAGGGGCTTAGAGTAAGCACCCAACGGGTTTTCTGTGGACTTGCATAAGGAAAGTAAAGGAGCTTGTGTACATTGGAGGGGATCCATCAGGGATCTGAGAGATAATTCAGCTCCTTAGAATAACATCCTAGACTAGGAGGTCGCGCAAGCCCCCTATGAGGGGTGGTGGTTTGCGAAATAGACATCCACCATAGATCGTGGCAAGGAGT
>CBVK0100894803.1:0-20533 GCA_900067695.1 Picea abies
AGAGACATGATTGAAGAAAAGAAAGTGTCACTGATGAAGGTGGACACTTTTAAGAATGTTGCACATTGTTGACCAACGAAGCACCAATGGAGTAGTGTTCTACTTGGGTGAGTGTTTAGTATCTTGGATAAGCAAGAAACAATTATCAGTATATTTATCAACAACTGAAGCAGAGTATATTGCAACAGCAAGATGTTGTATTCAAGTTCTATGGATGAAACAAACTTTGACATATATATAGGTTGAGTATGATGAGCCCATTCCAATATATTGTGATAATAAAAGCACCATCATTATCTCAAAGAACCCGATGATGCACTCCAAGATGAAGAACATTCCAATAAAGTATCACTTTCTATGGGAACAGGTTGCATAGAAGAACATAAGAGTTGAATATGTGGGCACAAAAGAACAAGTGGAAGACATCTTTATAAAACCGCTTCCAATGGAATCTTTTGAGTATCTTCGTCAGAGACTCGGAGTAATTTCTACTCCAAAATGAATGTCATTGAATGATTATAGTATATGTCTTATATTTACACGAGGAAGCACCATAAAGAGGATAGTTCAGGTTGGGAGATCAGTTTCAGGAAGAGTTCAGTCAGGGGGAGTAGCCCTGGATGGAAATATACCTTTGCCATTGATGACAAAGGGGAGGAGATTTATCAGATGCAAAGGTAAATGCTTGGAGAAAGAGCACAGAGGCATGGTTCCAAGGGGATATATGCTCACAGGGGGACCATGAGTGATGTTAATTCAGTATTGAATCAGAGTGTTTCCATCAATTCCAAATGGGGAGATTGTTGATTATTTGAGTTGGTTTTCATTGATGTCAACCCTTGAATAAAGTATGGTAGCACAAAGGTTTGGGTAATGGAACCAAGTTTTTTTTATGTATAATGGTATGAGTTTTAATAATTTGAGGGTAAGACTATTATGGATAGATAGTACATGTCATTCCATTTCCGATGGTATGTGGAATGTCACATAACTCCTCGCGGTTAGAGAGTTATGGACATGTGAAGTTGGAGAACCCTCATGAGTCATCTAGAAGCTCCAAAAGGTCAAAGAAGTCAAAGTGGTTACAAAGAAGAAATTGTTTAAATAATAAAGTGAAGTGATGAGTGTACTATAATTCAAAGTGGATACAAAATAAATTATTTAAATAATAAATTTAATGGAGAAATTACTAAGTGGACAAGTGGTTAGAAGTGGGTTAGCCTTAAAATAAGGAAAGTGGTTTAAGATATTTTAGAAGGTAAACAATAAAGTTAAGTGATGAGTGTAATATAAGTCAAAGTGGATAAAAAATAAATTATTTAAATAAAAAAATTAATGGATAAATTACTAAGTGGACAAGTGGTTAGAAGTGGGTTAACCCTAAAATAAGGAAAGTGGGTTAAGATGGTTAAAAGGCAACCCCTTCAAGAAGCTACATGAAAGTATAAATAAGAGGCAAGGCTCTCTCGTTTTAATCACAGTTGAGAATATTGAATATCTACAAGTGACTGAGGTAACCGAAGCATATCTAAGCTGAATTTCAAAGGGAAGGTGAAGAAAAGAAGGCCAAAATTCAAGGGAGGATAAATTATTTTGATGATGCTTTCTAAGGTATGTTATTTACAGGTCATCTAACCATTTTCGCAGTAACATTTTTTCTAGAATGATTCATACCATGAAATTAGGATACCGTTGAGGAAACATATCCTAGTAGTTGTGATAAAAATGTCAGCTTGTGGTTCATTGTATTTTTGGAGTTACACTCTATGGAAAATAGGGTTTGTGGCTAGTCTTGAAACTAGTCTAAAACAGGTGTTTCGGATAAAAACGTCATAACATATCCAAATTTAGTAAGACCAAATGTATTAGTTAGAGTATAGTATTTAGTACTTTTTATACCATTTTTAGATCAATACAACAAATATTCCATGTGGGGACTGCTCTACAAGTTCGCTCTCTAGAATAAGCCAGAATTCAACAAGGTATGCAATGTTTACTATAACTCCTTTTCTGAGAGGTTCCAAGTAGTGAAATATGGAGGAATTGTATAAATGACATTGAATAACATTATGTATCATTTTCATATATTTATTCATTACAGGTACATAGTTATGATTATTGCAAGTTAGGGTTTTTTACTAATCCAAAATTAGTCATGTGAGACTAAAGTAAAGTTTGATGAAAATGTTAGTCTCTTGTTGTTAAAATTAAGGAAGGTTTGCAAGTATGTGATCATATACACCAGGTATATTACAGAGTTAAAAATCAGATTTGGATGATGAAATTGATGAGGGATTTTGGTTGAGGTACATGTTGGGTACATGGTTGAGACAAGTAGTTGATGAGTTGCCAGATACATGAGGTGTATAGTTGATGATGTTGGTTCATCTTAATGAGTCATAGTTGATGAGTAGTTGATGCATGATTGGTACATACTTGGTACATGGTTGGAGGAACTTGTTAGTAGTATTGTTGACACATGGTTTATGGATAATGTAGCATACTTGTCTTGGTATATTATTAGAAGCACATATTGATCTTGGTGATGATTATGAGTTGTTGTGTTATGCTTGGTTGATACACATCTTGATGATATTGTGCATATGGTTGAGAGTTGTCTTGGTGATTGATATTGGTTAGTAGATCTGATTTGGTTGATAATATTGATGAGACAGGTTGTTTTGATATGTTGTTTGGATAGGTTATTGTGACAGGTTATTTGTACATGTTTGGTGCATGGTTGATGCATTTGTTTATGGTACAGGTTGAGGTACAGTTTGATGTATGGTACATGTTGGCACAAATTATTGGTACAATTTGTTACAGGTTGTTTGGTGCAGGTTGATTGGTACAGGTTTATAGCAGTATATCTCACAATGATAGTGTGACAGTGGTTCCATCATTCTACTTATATTTCAGGGTGGTTGGATGGGGCAAGGACAAGTGGTTGTAGCCACCTTTTGGTTGTAGCCGGAGAACATAGGGGGTTGTAGCCAAAGAATTGGGGAGTTGGCGCTTCCTTCAGGTTGTAGCCTGAGAAAGCTTCCAATGAATGTAATTCTTAAAGACATATAAGAAAAAGCATTATGTCATTTTCTCTCTCTTTGGGTTTCCATGTAAAAACACAAGTGTATTGTGTATTTGTATGATTGTTCATTTGTTCATTATTTATTTACTCTGCAACTATTGGATGATAATGCTGCATTGATATAACACTTGCATTTTATGGTTAAAAAGGATTAAATTGCTCTATTATTGATTCACCCCCCCTCTTAGTAATTCAACAGACATCTATTTCAAAGAACAAGAGTGTTTTAACATTGTGCTTCCATGGTTAAGATGAGGGATATCTCATGGTCCAAACTTGTTTTATAAGAAAACTTAATGAAATTCAAGAATAATACATGCAAACAAAGAACATATGATTAAGTGGTATATTAAATTTTTGATCATATAAGCATTCAACAATAATTTCACATCAATCATTAAAATAAATCAGTGGATCAAGTTAAGATAATGAATCATTGTTAAGCATTCAAATTTAAAGATCATTTGCTACTTGCAATAGTTCATTTGTAAGTGTAAATGTATTGTAATTGATGGGTGCATTTTCGGAGATGATTTTGAGCATGATCTGGGTCCAATTCTATATGTTCTATGAGCTTCTCAAGTCTTAAGGGCTTGGTAATTCCATGGTAGTTTTCCATGGAAGATGAAGAATTCAATATCGATGGTAGTGTGATTCATGAGAGAATAGAAATGCTACTCACAACAACAAAATCATAGATCTGCATCAATTTGGACTTGCAATGGTGCCAGACGAAAAGAGAAAGAAGGTAACCTTAGTTTTTATTTTTTCGTTTACAAGTTATCATGTCATGTGGAAAAAGGTTATTCCATTTCCGTATCTTGGTTAGTTGGGACCCCTACCTCATATTTAAGAGAAAATCCATGTCTAAAAAGAATCAAGGGGTTGTCTTTTCTCTATTAGTGAATTCCCAGGTCGATCAATCCAGAATCAAACCCATGATCTCCTCGACCCCATATCTACCTCAGCCCCAAATCCATTTTATTTCCATGGATCTACATCTATATATCTTCCTCATGATATGAAACTCATGGATTTGTGGACAACAACCTCATTCTGTTCCTTAGATCACCTACAATAAGTGTTACCTTCATTTCCTCTCTCATCTCAAGTTGTGGGACAAATTAATTCCCTTTTCTGCAAACACTAGTGTTTGTCCATACTTTGCCTAGTTTGCAAAGGTAACCCTCCAATCTGCAAGAGAATAGAACCATCCAATTTGACACTACATTGGACAAGAATCTTCATTGTGAGAGAAGTGGAACCAAAATCTAACACAATAGCAAGGCACTAGGGTTTTTTTTTCATGGATCGTTGGTTTCTATATCCACGTGAATGAATGGTGTGATGCATGCTATGTTGAATGACACCATGCGGTGGAGCAGAGATATAGTATGCCCTCACATGCCTGCAGATGGACCACAGCGCTCTGATTTCATACTCGGTCACTAACATCAATTTTGGAAACACAGTCGTCAACGGTTCCAACCCTTCTTGCAGCATCGCCACTCTTCATCTAGAATCCCAGCAAAAATAGTAGGTCTTTCCTTGTCGATAGAAAATGAAAGCTATATAGGCAACATGTGTTGTGAGAAATCTTACCCTGTGAATATTTCAAACTCCCCTTAGTCGGGTTTTCTTCAGCTAAGATGAAATAGAGCAAGTGGACACTAACATCCTTTTCTCATGTTTATACACACATGAAAATGAGAAGATGGAAAAGGAAAAAAGTGCACCTTTTTCGAAGGTTTTCCTCATTTCTCCTTGTTGCTGCAGCGTTGGATCCAGTCCTAGCTTGATCACGATGTTCCTGCACTGATCCAGGGGATCAAAGTACACTCAAAAATCAAAGTGCTTAGAATTTCTTGAAAACGGACTCATGCGTAGGCCTCGTCCTCACAATCCCAATGCAACTTGAGTGGTTTCAAATGGACGTCATATGTGAGAGATATCATGTTCTATCCATTTCCTCAAACCCGCAATTTTTTTTGTTGATTGTGCAGTCTGTACAGGCCACATGGTAGTTGACCATACAGTCTATATGATCGTACAGTAGCTGTGGCAGGGTGACGTGGATTGTTGATTGTGGAGAGGTGCTAATGTGGAAAGGTGATTTAGCATATGAGGTGGACCTATTTGGTGCTGACACATGGTGTGTTTGTGGACCAATGGTATGGTGCCACGTGGCCTAGAAATGGGTTGCCACGTGGCACCCCTTCATGGTGTAAAATTTTGGTTGGAGTCTATAGGAGTCGAACCCACGACCTCCGGGAGTGGCAGAGTGTTGGCGCAGTTTGGGCTACCAGCCTGTTTGCCATGTGTTACTTAACCATATAGCACTTCATATATATTTGAATTTGCATTGATTGCTAGTTCAGGTAGATTATGTGTTGGGGCTTATCCCCATCCCCCGGTCACACATACTTCACCACACTTACCATACCATACGACCACCAAAATGTGTGGGATATTTCAAACAACTAGATTAGCGGGTACTATATTTAAGGTCAACACTAGGCCACATGGGCCATGTGACCGACACCGTCGCCAAGAAAGGTGTTAAGTATCCTAACTATTCGACAATTCACCATAGTTTGTGGAATGCACATGGTGCTGGGTTTTCGGTATGGGAAACGATTTTGAGCTAGGTGGTTCACACACAGGTGAATTTTGGCAAGCAGAGACAACAAAGAATTGGGAGAAAACTTCCAGAGTTGTATTTTTCTCAGTTTTTGGCCAAACGAGGTGCAGGAAGAGATTAGCTAGGGGATTTTGGACGTTATGGAGCCATTGAAGCCATCTATTTTACATTTTGAGCATTGTAAATCAATGATTTTGACACTTTGATCATTAATGAAAGGATCCATTGGAAGTTGGACCAGGAGATGTAGCCCAAGAGAGGGGTGAACTCCTTTATCATTGTGTTGTGTTAATGTGTTTACTTTGATGGTTGTTATGTATGTTTATGTTTATCATTATTAAGTAAAAATTCATTAAGTTTTATGTGTTTGTAACTTGATCCTATTCCTCAAGCACATATAATTTACACTTGCAATTTTCAAGAGACTCAAGCCTTTTCATTTTCAGATCAAGTTGGTGTCAAAGCATAGGTTTTTTAAGGTTTGATTGTTTGCAAGTGTTTGTTTTCTAATGCTTACAAGGTTGAACCTCACAAGAGGAGAAGGTCAACTTGTAGATCCAAGTTCTCAACTTTAAAGAAGGAGAACTACACAATCATCTCAAGCTTCAAGGAGATATTAACTAAGTATGGCTCATGAGGAGAGTCGTGAAACTCTTACTTCAAAGGATGAAACTTTCAGAAAATATTTCTATGATATGAGAGAAATGGTGAAAGTTTTATTTGAAGAAAGAAATACAAGATTTCAAGGCGAAATATCAAATCCTCCAAAGTGTAATGAAGATAGTGGTGATAAAACTCCAAAAATAAATGGAGGGAATGGTGATACTCCACCTCCTTCACCTCCATCTTCCACTTCTTCTACCATCACAACCACCTCCAAATTCTCCAAAAGAACATGGTAAAATTCCTCTACAAACTCCTTTGCTTAAGATTGATATTAAGTTTGAATTGCCTATGTACAATGCAAAGGTAAATGCTGAGAAATTGGATAAATGGATTCGTCGGATTGAAGTGTATTTTAGGATACAAAGAATCAAAGGTTATGAAACTAAAATTCAGCTTGCTTCTCTTAGATTGGAAAGTGCAGCACTCATTTGGTGGGAAGCCAAAACTCAAGAGGACATGAAGAAACATGGTAAATTTTACCCTCTCGGAATGATTTTGTTGTTGCACTTAAAAGACAATTTTATCCATTAGCATACATACAGAAAGCTATTATGGATTAGCAAAACTTTAAAAAGGATAAATCGAAAAGTGTGAAAATCTACACTCAAGAATTTAGAAGAAGAGCTTTGATTTTGGGTATAGATTTGTCTTCTCAATAACTTTACTCAAATACATTGGAGGATTGCATAGCTACTTGAGGTACACAATACTTATGTTTAACCATACAAATATAGATGAAGTTTTTGTACAGGAAACTCATATAGAAGAAAGAGGGAGAAATGAATCTCAAGAGGGCAGCAAGAAACCATTTGTTAAGGGAGACAAGGGAAAGAGGAAATTCAAAGGAAATGGAAGAAAGAATGCTTTAGTCAAGAATGAGGGAGAGAAACTCTTATGTAAACATTGTTCAAAGGATGGCCATGATGAATACCATTGTTGGAAACTTCATCCTGAAATGAAACCCAAAAATTTCAACAACAAGAGAAAACCAAAGACTGTTGCAACTACACAACATGATTTAGGTTCCGATTCGGGAGATGAAACAAAAATTATAGCCATGGGTTTTCAAGGTAAGGATTCCATTGCAAGTACTATTTCTTCAAGTAGTAGTAGCCTCAATGAAACTCAACATGAAAAAGAAAGAATAGAGATTTTCCACATAAGGGTTATTTCAAAGAATACCAAGATAGATACTCTTTTTGATACTGTATCTCAAGCAAACCTCATATCTAAATAAACTATCAAGAAATTAAAATTGGAAACTACTCCACATCCTAAACCATACACTCTAAGATGGATATATGACAATGCCAAATTGCATGTGACAAGAAAGTGTAAACTTAGATTTGTCATCACTGCAAACTTTATAGATGAGGTAGAGCTTGATGTTATTCCATTGGATATTTGTGGTATTGTGTTGGGAAGCCCATAGTTATGTGATAGGAGAGCCATATTTCATTGTCATGAGAACGAGTATCATTTGTTTAAAAACGAAGTTGAGTACATTGTTAGAGCACATACATAGAAGTTGAATTTGTCACTTGTAAATGTGGGACAAAGAAGTTGAATTTGTCACTTGTAAATGTGGGACAAAGAAGTTGAATTTGTCACTTGTAAATGCGGGACAAGTGAAGATACTAGTCAATGCTAGTAAGAATTTTGTCCTCTTGATGATCAAACCCAAAGAAAATGTTGAAAAAAACTATTTCCAAGGTTGTGATGTAAAGTTGAAATCTGATTTATATGAGGTTGTTAACCAATATGATGAGATGTTTCAGGAACCAAAAGGATTTCCTCCAAAAAGGGGTATCCAACATGAGATACAATTGCATAAAAAATGTCCTCTTCCAAACATTGTTATGTATAAGATGTCAATCATGGAGAATGTTGAAATAAAAAACAAATCCAAGAGTTGCTTGACAAAGGGGTCATCATGCCAAGCACGTCACCATGTGGGTCACCAATTGTTTTAGTGCCAAATAAATATGGTACATGGCGCATGTGTGTAGATTTCAGAGCCTTGAACAAGATTACGGTAAAGAATCGTTAACCTCTTCCTAGAATTGATGATTTGCTTGATCAATTGAAAGATCCTAAGTATTTTACTAAATTGGATTTGAGAAGTGGATATCATAATATTAGGAGTGTTGAAGGAGACACATGGAATACAGCTTTCAAAACAAAGCAAGGTTCGTTTGAGTGGATAGTAATGCCATTTGGGATTTGTAATGCTCCTACTATATTCATGAGAGTCATGAATGATGCTTTAAGGCCTTTTCTTGATGATTGTGTGATTGTCTACTTGGGTGACATTTTAATATTCAGCAAATCTCGTGAAGAGCATGTTATGCATGTAAAGCAAGTTTTGGATGTCTTGAAGAAAGAAAAAATGTTTTTGAATATGTATAAATGTGAGTTTGGAAAGACCTCAATTGTTTACTTGGGACATATTGTTGGAGGAGGAGAACTGAAAAATTGATCCTTCCAAGGTCAAAGTCATTTTGGATTGGCCCAAGCCCAACAATCTGACATAGGTAAGAATCTTTTTGGGAGTAGCCCAATATTGGAGAAATTTTATTGCTAACTTCTCTTCAATTGCAGCTCCATTACATGCAGTGACAAGCATCAAGGAAGTTTTCCAAGGGGGAGGCAAGAAACAAAAATCTTTTGATGCATTGAAGGAGAAAATTAGTTCATATTCAGTTATTGCACTTCCTAATTTGAGACATCCATTTGAGATCTAAACATATGCAAGTAATTATGCAATGGGAGCAATCTTGTTACAACATGGTAAGCCCATTTGTTTTCATGCTGAAACTTTTAATGGTGTTGTGATTAATTATCCTACTTATGATAAGGAGTTATATGCATTAGTGCAAATTGCGAAAAAATGGAAACATTATTTGTTGGGAAAAGAAACTATCATTCACACAAATCATCAACCATTGCAATACTTACAATAACAAAAAAATCTACAACAAGCAAGGCACTTCAGATGGATGGGTTTTCTACAACAATTCGACTTGGTTATAAGGTATAACAAAGGCATTTATAACAAAGTTGTTGATATTCTTTCTAGGCCTCTTGTTAGTGCTTCAGTTATTCTTAAGCATAATTCTACCATGCATGAGAGCTATGTTGAATAGTATGCTTTAGATGTTGATTTTAAAGAAGTTTATGCAACTTTGTGTCATTCTAACCAAGTTTAGGAATTGGATTACCATGTGCATGATAAGATTTTGTATCATCTTGGCAAGGTATGTATTCCACAGGGTGAAAGAGTCAACATCATAAGGGAAGAACATTCTTCTCTTATTGTTGGCCACTTTGATGTAGGAAATACAGTGGCTAATTTGCAAAGGTATTGCTATTGGCCTAAAATGAATGAAAATGTTTCAAGATATGTAATAGGATGTTCTTTATGTGCTATAGGTAAGCCTAGCAATATAAAGTTGGGTTTGTATACTCCACTTTCGATTCCTTCTCGTCCTTGGGAAAGAATTTCCATGGACTTTGTAGGAGGTCTACCTATGTCTAAAAAGAATCATGATTATATTTATGTTGTAGTTGATTGTTTCAGTAAAATGTGTATTTTGATGCCTTGTAAGAAGCAGGTTACAGTTGAACAAACGGCACAAATGTTCTTTCAGCATGTTTGGGTACATTTTGGGTTTCCCAAATCCATTATTTTTGATAGAGACTCTCGATTTATTGGGAACTTTTGGTCAAACTTATGGGCACTCATGGACACCAAGATGAAAAAGAGCACGACATTTCATTCACAAACCGATGGTCAAACAGAACTAGTGAATAGAATAGTAGTACATCTTCTTTGTGGTTATTGCAGCAAGCATCCTAAGCTTTGGGATGAGCACCTACACTACATTCAACATGCTTACAACTGAGCTAAGCACTCTTTGACTCAAACATCTCCATTTGAGACATGTTTTGGTTATTTGCCAAAATATCCTTTAGATTTTATCTTTGAGAAAGATGTTGCTATTGATGGTCATTATGACATTGATAGAGCAAAGAAGTTCATTGAAAAAATTAAGTTGGTGCATCAAATGGTACAAGAATAGTTGGAAAAGAGCCAAGCCAAGTACAAGACAAGACATGAAAAGCATCATGTTGATCACAGTTGCCAAGTTGGATATGAAGTTTGGATTTAAATTAGCAAAGAGAGGCTTAAAGGAGAAGGTAAAAAACTGAAACCAAATAGATATGGACCTTTCAAGATTCTTGAAAAGATTGGTAACAATGCCTTCCTTTTGGATTTGCCTCCTTATATGAAAATGTAAGCAGTTGTTAATGTTGAGAATTTGAGATTGTATGAGCCTCATTTGATTGATGATCAAGGAGAGCATGTCCATATCACTTCCATATATTATTTCTCGCCTGAATATCTTTCATAAGTGCATGAGGATACAATTCTTGACAAGAGGATGTGAACTTCAAAACAAGGGAATGTGGAATACCTTCATGTTGGTATTAAAGGCACAAATCCAAGAAAACATAAATGTATTGAGGTTGGAAAGGTGAGGGAACTGTACCCTCATATTCAAATTGACTTAAAGTAGTCTTTTGGAGGTCCAAAAGCTTCCCAGTGGGGAGGAGTGATCCAAGGGATCAAAATATTGTAAAAAATCAAAGTGCCCAGAATTTCTTGAAAATGGACTCGTGCGTAGGCCTCATCCTCATGATCCCAACACAACTTGAACAGGTTCAAATGGACGTCATGTGCGAGAGATGTCATGTTCTTTGCATTTCCTCAATAGGAAAAAAAATTGTTGACTATACAATCCGTACAAGCCACGTGGAAGCTAACCGTACAATCTATATGACCATACAACTGATGTCGTAGGGTGACGTGGATTGATGATTGGGCAGAGGCGCTTACATGGAAAGGTGATTTGGCATATGAGGTGGACCTATCTGGTGCTAACACGTGGATTTTTTGTGGACCAACGGTATGGTGCCACGTGACCCAGACATGGGCTGCCACGTCGTAACCCTCTGTGGTGTAAGATTTTGGTTGGAGTCTGCAGGGGTCAAACCCAAAACCTCCAAGAGTGGCAAAGTGTTAGCGCAGGTCGGGCTACCGGCCCGCCTGCTGTGTGTTACTTAACCATATACCACTTCACAAATATTTGAATTTGTATTGATTACTAGGGGTTTTTGGACGTTCTGGAGCCATTGAAGCCATCTATTTTACTTTCTAAGAATTGTAAAGCACTAATTTTGACACTTTGAGCATTAATGAAAATGATCCATTAGAATTTGGATCAGGATAGGTATCCCAAGAGAGGGGTGAACTCCTTTATATTTTTGTCGTGTTAATGTGTTTACTTTGATGGTTGTTATGCTTGTTTATGCGGTTCATGATTAAGTAAAAACTCATTAAGTTTTATGTTTTTTTAACTTGATCCTACTACCCAAGAACATATAATTTACACTTGCAATTTTCAAGAGACTCAAGCCTTTTCATTTTCAGATCATGCACTTAGACAGAATGATCTTCCTCTTCTACTACTTGCACAAAGTTATATGAAAGCAAATATAACTACATGAAAAAGGTATAACATTCGTGTGTAAAATAAATGAGACAGAAGTATGGGAATATACCAAGCTTATGTTCATGAAAAACAATGGAAAACACTTACAATCACCTTAATGTTGAGAAAGCTTCCTCCAATGCTTCTCCTATCCAACCCCTTACTATATGCTGACAAATGAACCATAGGTTTGATATGCTTCAGATATTGACTTCATCTAATCTCCTCCACCCTTGAGAGGACTTTGGGAGGTTTAAAGAACTTAGAATATCAAGAGAAGGTTGAGATCTTTCCTCTATAATTTAGGATTGATTACCCAAAAAGGAGAGAACTGAGCTCATGATTCATCCCTCGATCATAACCACCAGAAGTATTATGGAGATAACCCATAATAAAAGGTGGGATTGGTTAAAACCACCTTAACAGGACTAACACTCCCTACAAACTTAACAGAGGGCATCAGGGATGCTCTCTCCTATTCTAGCAAGAAGCATCACCGTAGGGGTGACGCTCCCTAAGCCATTGCAGGAGGGCGTTGGTGCTCCAACTAGGCCAATTAGCAAGAGGGAAGACAATGTGTTTAACCTTTAGAAAGTGGACTTTCTTCTCTTTGATATCTAGGGAACATTAAAAAATGTTTTTCATGGTGTCGGGGATGCGATACCAAGGCGCGACACTTAGATGTGATAATTTTGGGTGTAACAAATTGCCCCCTAAAGCATGAGGTTAGAAAAAATATCGATGGTCGAAACATTTTAAAAAACAATGTGTGTCAATGGGTGCTAGAATAGGAGAGTCGGATGGAGTTGCAACTAAATATCAAACAGCATACATATGAATAATCTCGAGATAGGCATACCCATGCTCAATTCTAAGTAGACTCGTAGCATAGACGTTGACCAATACATTGTGTGTCCATGACAACACTAACTAGGGATATGTCCATAAGGCATAAAACGTGGATCCATACCTTCATGACTGAATCAAGTTGTAGCCACGATAAAGTACACAGTGGAGCTACTATATGACAACAAGATAGCCATGGACCAATACAAAGTGGATCTATGTGGAAATGTACATTAGTAATATTGATATCCATCGCAACCTGATTTAGGCACATAAAACTAGTAGGTGCTAAAAAGGTTCATAGGGTCTTCATCCCGATCCCAAACCAGTACGATTCTAACCATGTGAATATAGGTGTTGATGTCGAACATGGTAGAAACCACTTGATTACAAGTCATTAATTTATAATGTTAACAAGTGCGAGGGAAATCATTAGTGATGTCAATGACTCCCAAGGTACCTCAGTGCAATCTAGAGAATGTGAATCAATGAGTTGAAGTCAAACATTTGATAGAATCTTTCAATCGACGACCAATGATGTAAGCCTATTATTGAAAGCGAGGAAGCCCACCATTGAGGCATGCAGGCTCCAAGGAACTAATTGGTTTTTAAGTTTTACTAATGGATAGTGTGTTGAATTTGATAGGAATAGAATCATCGAAGGAGGGCCATGATGTACTCCCCATCATCAACATGAAACTAATTAGGATAGTGATTTGAGATGATAGATTGAATGTGGACAGACTGACATGGGAATCAAAATGGATAATAATACATAGGTTGATTGAAGTTGATACTTCCCTTGAACATTGCACAACATGACAAGTGACTTGGGAGCATTAACTCGACGAGGCATGGATCCAAACATAATGTGATGAAAACCAAAGGTTCTCTTCGAAGGAGTCGAAAGAGTATGACAACACATAGAATTTGTGTGACTCGGAGACAAGTGGATTTTCCAACTGTAAGCGGAATGAAGACAGGTGCCATGTTCAAGGATGACTAAAAAAACTTCCATAATGTTTCAAAAGCTTGACCCACTTCCCAAATTTTTCCGCAATCTAGATAGATGAGTACCTCTTTGTTTTTTAATGAGCTTGAGGAGGATAACAAATTCTCAGTATAACTCACCTTCGGTAAGTTCCTCTTCATATATTTAATGAACCTGAAGAAGTAAGGGTTCAGTCCCATATGGGTCCTTCAATGAATACTTTTATGATCCCAGAGAAGGTAAACTAGGTGGTTTTTCATGTTTATGGATTTTGAAAAGAACTTAAAGGAAACTCCAAAGTTGACTTTTTCATAAGTTTTAGTCTCTCATGCACGAAAAAGTATAAAATGATACGAGAGAGAACTCTTCTAACCAAAGTGGTTAGAGTATTCATTTTTCTTAGTTAGTCCGACGAGACTGAAAAAGGGTTAAACTATCGCTCGGCAGATGACATTTCATTGTTTTAAGAGCTCGAATAAAGTCTAAGCATGCTCTTTGAAGATGAGGTCATCAAATTGTTATGCTTCCTAGCAACTTGCCAAATATACCATGTCTAGGAAAAAAGAGTGTTAGAGATCTTGATACAAATCAACAAAAATCATAGAAATAACTCTTTTGGGGTATTTTAATATGAAAGTGTGTAAATATGAACTGGTTAAAATGCTAAAATAGGGCCAAATGGGCCAAATTCTAATTCATTTTCACCTCACCTTCTAAAATTTGGGATTTTTACCCCTTTGTGAGAAATACTTTTGTTGTTGATTCCAGGACCTATCAAGCATCATTTCAATTGGTGTCTATACCAGGTAAGCACTCTCTCCATCCTCTATCTTTTCATGGTTTCATTTTTTCATTTTATGCATGCTTTCCTGGGATTTGGGTTGAGATAGGGATTTAATGGCACCCTCAAGCAGTGATACTTCCTTAGACTATCATGAGGATCATTGAAGATGCCCTACATGACATATAAAGGGGGCGTCCACACCCTGTATCTCTCTCTAGGGAGGCATTGGGCACAAAAATTTAAAAAAAAAAAATTGAGCTTTGCTCAAGAAAAAAGCATTACTTGGTCTCAAATATTTGTTGATGATTTTTCTTGTTATTTTCAGGAGATTACTTGCCACCATGTTGGAATGGAAGGAATGAGAGCACAAAATGGATGATTTTTCCTCTTTGCAAGATCAACAAACTGTGAATGCTCTCAGGAACTATGGGTTGTTGAAGTTCTTCAAGACCCAAAGTATGATAAAAGAGGTGATGCTTTTTGGAGCATTTACTAGCAATGTGGGATGTAAATGAATATGTTTTCAGAGTTGGCCCTCATAACCTCGAGATTGATTTGGAGGACATATATTTTTTGATAGGGCTCTCAAAACGAGGAGCATGTATTGTATTGTTCAGTTCGCGCGACACAAATAGGACTATCGATAGTTATGTTTCATAGTTTTGTCGAGAAGGGTCTCTCAAGACCGGTGCTGAGATTTCCATCAAAGAGATAGTAGTTCATCCTCTCTGCACTATCACATTTACTGCTACTAAATTGGCATGGATCACTTATCCCCACCTACTCTCTAAATCATGTATGTCCTATGTAGTTGAGTTCATGGAACCAAAGATTTTCAACTGGTGTACCAGTGTGTTGACTAATTTAAATGATCAAATCACAAGATGTAAGATGGGGAAGAAAAAACAGTTTGGATATGGTTCTTTACTAGTATCATTCTTTTTGGAGAGATTTCCATTGTTATGTCCACAAATTTGCATGCATGCACGTCTGATTACGGAACCACACATGGAGAAATGGACCAGTTTCTTGGCTCGACTAGGGGTCGGTCATTCGGTTTTTTATTTTGATGTTGATTTCTTCGAATGGTGGAAGAAATATCTCCCTATGATAGAGGATTTCCCTTATGCTGGTATGGATTTTTGGGGGAGTACAAACTTGGCACTCCTACAAGGAACACAGTGGGATGCTTCAGGTGATAATATGACCTCATGATCTTCTGTTTTTTAAATTTTTGATGTATGTGATTTTTTTTATGTACGAAGGGATTCACTTATAAATTCATCTGGTGTGTCCTGATGGTATGTCAGTGTATTCTTGGTGCAGAGAAACCCTTAAGATAGAGGTAAGTGATGGTGTCGGAGATCTTTGGGACGTGGAAAGGAACATGAGGGGTTTAAACATGGGAGCTCCCCCAATGCACCTTCAGGATATCCCTTGTCACTTACAGAGACATGTAGTGGGTGTGTCTGAGGGCATGAGTCACCTACTACATCGAGTAGCTAGAGTAGTTACTTACTATCATGAGCACCATATACCATAGGAAGACTAATAGAGTTTCCTAATAGATTTTGTCCTATATTTTGAGACGATAATGTATAGGCCATGATGTTGGAAATATGCATGACACACTTTTGCTACTTATATACAGATATATATATGTGGATTTTGTTTCAGCTACTTATCCTTCAATGGACTATTTTCACGTGTGCACTATCATGTATGCTTTATGGTTTTGAACGTTTTATTTATGTGCAAGATGCCAATATAACATGTAATTTTCTAACAAATCGGTAATAACGTTAAATTCTCTCAATATATGTTGATATTTGATGTAATCAAATGACCTTTTGAGATGAAAAACTCTTAAATAGAAACGTAACAATGTTGGATTACGGATAGAATAAATGTGATTCAATTGACAAACCACAACTTGAGATTTGAACTGACAATTATATGATATATACCAAAAGAGGAATCCTCGATCAAAAGTTATATCATGACGTGATATTCTACAATATTATTGGTTTTAGGACCAAGATAAATCCCTCCTAAACTCACCAACTCACTAGAATGGTAAATGGTCCAAGCTGCAGGAGTCAAGTTCTGGGTCTATCGGCTAGCACCATCTGCAAATCCAGTGTATGGGAAAAGACGTCGGCATCTACACATTCAAGCACAAAGAAGGATAAGAATCTATGGGCGAAACAAATTCTCTCATGCAAAAGAAAATACACACCAAACCAAAACATATGGTACAATAATGTACAAAGCAACATGCAAGATTCCCCTAAGCATAGTAATTTTTCAAATAGAACCTGTTAACACAAGGAGCTGCAGACTGTTTCTTAAGAATCGGATAGAAATTGAGGTTTACCCTCAAGAGCATTATGGTGTAAATCATGTGGCATTCTTCCCATGATTTCCACAGGGAAAACAAAAATATTGGAGGCCTAAGTATCTCAAGCACCCTCCCAACATCTATCCCACTCACATTCCACTCTCCCTTACACGTCATTTCCTCCCTGCCTATCACACCTCCCTCATTCCTCTGCCACCTCTTCCTTTCCCTTGCCACCGCAATCTCATCCCAACCTCTACTCCCCCAATCGCTTCCTTCCACAGGGTCATCGCTCACTCATTGGGCCATGCAAGTTTTCGCCAAGCACCTCGCTCCACATCACCCCTGCGCATACGCTATCATACTTCCACCTGCAAATTTTGCATTGGTCACAGACAAAGACCATTCATGGCCTCGAGGCATCAGGATGGACTCATAGAAGTCATTGGCACCGTCTAAGAATAGTTATGGGTGTCAGGCCCAGTCCTAATCCCAATGAAGACAATTATTGAAGATTGTGGGCAACATTTGAGACCTCGCCTCATCCCATAAATGGAAAACTTTGTAGAGAGCAGCCATGAAGGCATACTTACGATCTGAAGCTTCCTTATGGGTAATTTTTCTTGTAAAGCACATAACTATGCATGGCTCGCGTCTGACATAATGAGGTATGCACAACCTAACAGAGTGGGCGTCGACTGAAGGATTTGAAGGAAGTGATATCACATTCCTGGTGGTTGCAACATTTTAGTATATATAGGCAGTTTTGATATTTTTTTAAGGTCAAATGGTTGAGCTAGGCTCCCTGCTATTGTAATATTTTTATGTAGAACATTTGTTCTATGGTTATGTATTTGTTTTTTTGAGACATCTTGGTTAATCTAAGTCAACTTTCTTACTCCATATTATTTTCCTTTGATACTGAGAAAGTTCATGAATGACTGATTCACATGAATTGTTGTAACTGTATTATGATGAATGTTTGATTATAGTGTTGTTATAATTTCTTTCAGCTTCCTTGATATTTGGATTCAAGAGGATCTTGTGTTTAATTTTTTCCTCCTTAGGCTGTTGGAAGACATGATGTCCACAACAAACCTCTACACTTTCCTCGCCAAATTTTTCCCTCTATTCACCCTTACTCCAACTTACTGATTGAAGTTGATTCCAGACCTCAATTGCTTATGCATGATAGTCCAAATTTCTGAGTTAGAACATTATTTTCATTGAGTCCTCTCCATTTGACCTCTTAAAACTCAATTACACTTACACAAAATGATGGGTATTGGGCTTACCTTCTATGCAATCTGAAGATGACTTCTAGTGCTAACATTTCTAGCATTGTTGTTGGGGAATGAATTGAAAACATTTCCATGGGATAGAACGACAAAGAAACTATGATTTTTAAGGTGCATCAGATATCAGTACCATCGAATATTGCAACTTGCACCTAGTAACTCCATTGTTTCGACTCCATTGTTTTAGTTCTAGCTCCTAAAGGAAAACATACGAGGTCCACTTCACTGGTGCCTCTAGAAACGTCTGAATTTGACCTAGAGGAAATTATCAAAAAGGGAAAGATCGCTCAAAAAGGTACCTCTACTATTGTACCAAGTTTTTCTGATAATTTTCATAATCCCTCTTTACAAACTCCAGTAATTGTTTCTGATTCTCCTATTATACAAACTGTTGGAGTTTCAAGAAATTTAATTTTTGGGAGTTTTCCTGTCGATTTCTCACCTCCTATTCTTGGTTTGGAAGGAGAGAGCATTGAAACCCCTTTCTCTCCCAAATTTGTGAAGAGGAATGAGAGATATTTGACCTTAGAATACTTTCCTACTCCTCCTCCTATTAGAGTTGTTGCAGTTACAGAAGGGGAAACCTTTGTTACCTATATCCCCTCATCTTTATCTCCTAACGCTCAGCCTTTTCCTTTTTCTCCCAGAAGCACATCCCCAGTCTCGCCTGTCTGAACTCCATCTCCTCCTGGTTCTCCTCCAGTTCAAGTCCAAATGGTAGGTGCTAATCCTCCTAAGAATAGGATGGATGAGATATTGGCTGCTACATACGCTCCTCTGGTTTTACCCCAGCCTATGAATTCTCTCCCATCCACGGACTACCTTAAGTACATGCCCCAGTTCACAGGGGAGGGAGACGTGACTGCAGAAGAGAAGCTTGCATCCTTTTATAGATTTGTAGAGATTCAGGCCATCGAAAATGAAGATGTGTGGATGAGATTTTTTGTACAGAGCCTTGATGGTGATGCTAGGGATTGGTTTAAGTACTTGCCTTCTAGATATATTGACAGGATTTCTACTATGAATGATTCATTCTTAAGAAATTGGGGGAATAAAAAATTTATTCTTTATTGTATTACAGAATTTGGGGCACTTAAGAGAGAAGAAGGGGAATCTGTTTCAGACTTCTCAAAAAGATTTAATAAGATGTATAAAAATATTCCTGCTAAAATTAAACCTACATAAACCTCCGCCAAGATGACTTATGCTAGTGCTTTTGACCCTGATTTTTGCCTCCTATTGAGAGAAAGAAGAGCTACCTTCTTAGTTCATATGCAAGATGCAGCCCTTGAAGTAGAATCCAATATATTGGTGGCTAACAAGCTTAGGAGTAAGTTTGATAGAGACAGAAGAAAGGTGAGGTCTAAAACTTCAACCTCTGGTTCCTCTACTACCCACCCTCAAGTTGATGAGCTTACCAAATTAGTAAAATATTTTTCCGCTGAGATGGAGAAGGTAAAACTTGAAGCAAGACAGACCTATATAAATGCACAAAATGTTGATAACAGAGGTAACTTTAGGAGACCTACTAATGCCCCTCAAACCATCTGAAGAGATCGGAGAAACAGGGACAGAGATGATCAGAAAATACAAACTTCTCTCCAAAATAACCTGGTTACTGATGAAGATGAAGAGGAAGAAGATATTGATCCTAAGATCCATTTCCTTGGAGATACCTCTTCGTCCCCTCATTTAACTCAGTCTGCATACGAAGAGGCCCTCGTGAGTAATCAACTAAATGAGCTCAGTAAAGGGGAAGAGGCCAGCCAAACTCCAAATAGATATAATCTAAGGTCCAAACAGAAAGAAGGGAAATCTGGCATCCCTTATCAGCCTACCAGAGCAGAAAAACTTGCTAAAGATATTGCAGACCGAAGCAAGGAAAAGAAGGCATAGAGACCCCCACTAGTGGTCAAAAGTCATGTTCTAGAAGTGAGAGAAATGCTAAAGGCCCCCTCCCCTTTCAACTTTGAGCATGAAATACAAAATATTAGAATCCATGTACCCATTTCAGAGCTGGTCAAGCATGAATACTTCAAAAGGTGCCTCTCCAAAATGTTGCATCCCAAACCTTCGTCTCATTCCATGGACTCATTTAACCTCCAAGATGAAAGGCCAGTTTTCATATTAGGGCCTTTGGTGGAGGATAGAGATGACTCCTCCCCTCCCTTCTACACTTCATTGAACATCCATGATAAGGTGTTGCATAACTTCTTAATGGATTCAGGGACATCTCACAATCTTATGCCTAAGATTGTCATGGAAGATCTTGGGTTGGGTTGGAGGTGAAAAAAACCTACCATGACCGTGAGATCGGAAGAGC
>CBVK0100894804.1:0-20191 GCA_900067695.1 Picea abies
GCTCTTCCGATCTCACATACTAATGAAATAGTTAAGAAGGCATACGTCCATATTGTAAACATCTCTTGAGTGATTCACTCTCATCTGTAAAGTGTAGAGGCATTTATGCATAGTTAATGAAAGTAGGTAGATTTAAATTCTGGATTAGATATTTTTAGGAGTTGGAGGGAAAACGACTATAGACACCCTCATCTTGTATCATTTGTAACATTATCAAGAGTATCAATAGAGCATAGAGGAGAAGAAGTAGAGAGCAGTGTAAAAGGAACCCATGTACAAAAATTTTGGGATTAATATATGAAGCTTTGATTCAGACTCATGGTGTTTTAATACTTTCTACGCATACATGTTGAATGTTATGCTCATGGTTGTTTTACTCTTTCTATTGTACATTTTCTTTTATGATATGTATGTATTATTTCATGTTAAGTATTTGAAGTCTGAGAGAGTAAGGGAATGAGTTTCAATTGTTTCTCTTCTTGAGTAAAAGTTCCTACAAGTAGTGCAGTGAAGTGTCTGCAAGGAGTGCATTGACGGGTTAAGAGTTCATCTATGAAAGCTCAGGAGGGATAACATTGTTCTCATTTTCCATAGAGGTGCAAGTCAAGCACAAAATCCGTGCAAGGTATGCGCAGGCTGGTCAAGACCTTAGAACACATAGATTAAGGTTGAGAGATTGAAGGACTATTGTTGCAGAGTTGCACAGAGTCAAGAGATTCAAATATTTAGGTATATTTGAAGAAGTGTTGTAAGGAGTGCGTGCAGAAGCCTTTTTGTCAACTTGAGTTTGTGAAAGGAAGCTCAGGAGGGTCAACACTTTCAAAGTTTTGAAGAGAAGAAGAGGAGTTTTGGTCACCATGTAGAGGCTAGATTTAGGAAAAGGATCGTAGATCTGATTGAGCCAGAAGGTTCTTTGAAGAGAGATTGGATGGTCAGAATTCTCTTAGGGAGATTCCCAAAATAGCGAGAGATGTAGGACCTACAGGAGCTTCAAGACGGATAAGGAGGCATTGGTATTGACTTATTGGGATGTCAAACCGAAGTGTAATCCAAATCCTTGGCTGATCAAATCCCCAAAATGTGAAAAGGAGGTTTTCGTGTGTGGAAGCAAGTTTAAGTTTTAGAAACTTCATAGTTCAGGGTTTCAGAAGTCTCGATGGAGAGATATCAGGACACAGCAAGGGAGAAAACCCAAAACAAAGAGGAGGTGACATGTGGAAGGACAGGAGACTTCCTATTGAGGTTCACGAAAATAGAGGAGGAGAAATAGCATTTTGGTATTTTGGAAGTTCGGAGACAGAAAGGTGGAGAGGACATAGCATTCGAGTTTGACGTATCGAACTCCCGGTACACAAAATTGCACTGACCGTTGGATCGAGGGAAGATCCATAGTTGTTGATATCCTTAGAAGTGAAACCTTAGCGTTTCAGCATTTTGGGATTCGGCATATCGGAATTCCTATTGATGAGAGAACATATATAGCAAGGAGGAGAACTCGGTAAGTGAAAGTCCAAAAGGATTTCAGAAGACGTAATTTTGGCATTTTGGGGTTTGGAGGTTTGAGAGCTCCGAGGACATAGTAAAAGCGCATTTCGATGGTTGAAACCCCAAAATCGCTAAGAGAAGGGGAAGGCTAAGACATTTGTATTTTGGAAAATCGTTAATTTGGGTTTCGGGACTCCAAAAGTCTAGGGGAAGAGTTGCATGACATCACAAATCCTGAATTCGCAAAATCTGAAAAGCCAAAATTGACATCAGAAAAGGCCAAGTGTTAGTATTTTAAGTTTCGGAGGTTGAAGAGGTAAGACACTCAACCACAGGATTCGCGAAATTGTGAAATCTGGTATCCCAAAATAAAAAAGGAGTTCCTCAAGGTTTGTTGTGGGTGTTGATTTCCTGAAAGGGAAATAAAAGAGCCAATCGAGCTCTCAGGGGCCGAAAAGAAAAGATCCTGTGCGGATCCCAAACTACGGTTATGGGGGTCTGCATCACTGGAACTCTCATGAATCATAGCTATGAACAACGTTGGACACAGTCCAATGCATCTCAGGCATGCAGGCCTGAATTCATGGTTGTATTACATGAGCGACCTCTAAAACCAACAATACCATGGTTTCTCTTCGACAGTTTGTTTCCATTTCCTAATCCAAGACATGGATGAGGATGGATCAATGAGTGATAGGTAAGGAAAATATGAATGCAAAAGTGATCAAGTGAATTAAAAAATGAATGGATGAAGAAACAAATGAGAAAATGAGAAAATGAGCCATCCTCCAACCCCCCCAAACAATCCAGGGGCGGGTTTAAGTATTTCATGGGGGATCAAGAACCCCCTGGTATCCCCCAAGAAGCTCACATAACTGACCCACTCACTTAGACAAAAGGGTAATTAAAATAGGAAATAAAAATGGAGCCTCTGATGCCCCCTCTCTTTTGGGATCATATCCCCCTATAACTATATTCCTTTTCTGTTTAGCATCCATAGATGTGTATATTATTAATAACGATGAAAAAAATTCATTTCTTAGGCACACTGGCCGATTAATAATTGTTTGGGAACTCTGGCATTTTAACAGTTTAACAATACATTATTTAAAATGGGGGTTCAAAACCCAGGGTGTTACATCCCCTCCCCCTTATTTTGGCACTGTCCTCAGTGCATATACAAAATAGAGATCAAAATATCAAATTTTATTCAAAAATTTGTGGGTACTCTTCCTGCATGGCATATTCATGTTTCCAGGTATCATCTTCAAGACCGCAGCAGGTCCACTGAACTTTTACCAGCTCTATAACTCAATTGTGGAGCATTTTGACCTTTTTGTCCAATACCTACACTGGCTGAACTTGAAAGTCTCCCTTTGTCTCTACCTGAATCAAATGCCAATCAATAACATGGTTAGGATCATGTACATATTTCTTTAGTAAAGATATATGAAATACATTATGCACATTCATGGAAGAAGACAATGCAAGCATGTATGCAACTGACCCTATTCTATCCAATATTTCAAGTGGACCATAGAATCTGGCTGCCAACATTGTAGAACTACCCAATTTCAAAGAGCTTTTCTTGGGATTCACTTTCAAAAGCACATGCTCCTCTACTTTAAATTCTCTAGCTGTCATGTTTTGATCTGCATAAACTTTATGTCTATCATGCAATTCCTTTAAATTATGATTGATCTTAACCATCTGGTCTTCCATATCATTGAGAAACTCTGGCCCAAGTACCACTCTATTTGTTGGGTTGTCCGAACTCAGTGGAGTATTGCATTTCCTACCATAGAAGGCTTCAAATGGGCTCATTCTCAATGAATCTTGATACCCATTATTATATGCAAAATCAACCAAGTGTAAGTAATATTCCCACTTAGATGGCTTATCTATCATATACATTCTCAACATGTCTTCAATTATTTGTTTGGCCCTCTCTGTTTTTCCATCTAATTGGGGATGGTATATTGTGCTAAAGTTTGTAGTTTTACCAAATCCTTTAAGCAATCCCCTTCAGAAATTGGAGGTAAACTTTGTATCTCTGTCTGAGACAATTGTCTTATGTATCCCATGCAACCTATCAATATCTCTCATATAAATTTATGCAATATTAGTTGATGTATGTGTTGTCTTTACATGAAAAAAATGATAATGCTTTGTTAAATTTTCAACAACCACCATGATTGAATCATGATGCCTTGTTATCCTGAGTAATTTAGTTATGAAATCAATGGTTATCACTTCCCATTTCTTCTTTGGAATTGGTAATGGTTGCAACAAACTCATTGGGTTCCTATGCTCATCCTTCACCTTCTGACATTCAATACATCGAGCAATGTAATCAACAACATCATTTTTCATTCCAGGCCAAAAGAATTGTCTTCTTACTATTGTAATCATTTTCTGGTAACTAGGATGTCTAGCATAAGGATCATCATGCATTTCCTTCAATACCAAATTCCTTAGTTCTTCGAAACTAGGAACATAGTTTATATTCTTATGGATGAGTGATCCATCTTCCTTTATCTCATACTCCTTTATTTTTTGTTGTAGATATCCTTGTGGTAAGATTTCATTTACCTATAGGTAATGCTGATATATAACAATATCATCCAAAATTATGCTCTTCAAGTCTAATGATGCATACTAACAGTAGTAGCATGCATGAGATGCATTCTTCTACTAAGTGCATCGACAAGTTTATTCTCCTTTCCTTTGATATGCTTGATATAGAGGTCATATTCACTTAAAAATTCCAACCATCTTGTTTTTCTGGCATTAAACGTTGGTTGTTCAAAAAGATACTTCATGCCAATGTGGTATGTCCTTAATTCAAATCTCTTCCCCATGATTTAATGCCTCCACATCCTCAAGGCATGGAAAATGACAGCAAGCTTCAAGTCATGTGTGGCATCATTCCTCTGATGTTCATTAATATTTATGGACTCATAACCAATGAGATGTCCATTTTCCATCAGGAGTCCCCCAAGTCCTTCCTTACATGCACATGTACTGACCATAAAACTTTCATTTGGGTTAGCAATATTTAACAAAGGTGCAATAGTAAGTAATTCCTTCAACAAATTAAAATTCTCTTCACACTTAGGTTTCCATTCAAATTTAGTTCCCTTATTTTGAAAAGAAGTGATGGGATGAGAAATCTTAGAGAACCCTACTATAAACTTTTTTTAGTAGCCAGTTAATCCCATAAAAGATCTGACTTCTGACACATTTCTAAGTGTTGGCCATCCTCTAATGGATTCGATATTCTCTGGATCTACTGCTATTCCCTTCTATGAAATAATGTGTCACAAGTAATGGATCTTATTTTGATAAAAATAACACTTACTCAACTTGGAATACAACTGGTGTCCTCTCAACACTTGGAATACCAGTCTTAAGTAATTTTCATTCTCCTCTTCAGACATAGAATAGATAAGTATGTCATCCAAAAACACTATGACAAGATTATCCAAATAATTTATGAATATATCATTCATTAAGAACATAAAGACATTTGGTGCATTGGTCAGTCCAAATGACACCACTACAAATTCACAATTCCCATACCTAGTCCTAAAGGCTGTCTTATGAATGTCTTATTCCTTGATTCTTACCTAATGGTATCCTGACCTTAGGTCAATCATTGAAAATATCTTTTCACCTCTTTGCTGATCAAAGAGGTCATCAATTCTTGGTAGAGGATATTTTTTCTTTATAGTATACTTATTCAGTTGTCAAAAGTCAATACACAGCCTCAAGGTTCCATCCTTCTTTTTGACAAAAAGTACTGGTGCTCCCTAAGGTCAAACACTTGGACGTATGTAGCCTTTCTTCAACAATTCCTCCAACTGCATTTGTAATTCTTTTAACTCTCGTGTTCTCATTCTGTAATGTTTTTTTGACACTGTGGTAACTCCTACACTAAATAAATTGAGAAATCTATCTCCCTTCTTGGTGGCAACCCTGGTATTTCTTGGAATACATCCTCAAATTCTTGTAGTACCAATAAATATTCAAGGCTTTGCCCCTTTGTATTTTCTGGATCTTCCACATGAGTTGCATACTATTGACCTCCTTTTCTAAAACATCTCTTCAGTAGTAAGGATGAAATATCCCATATAGAGATGGGTCTTAGAATGCCTTTCACAATGCTTTGTTTTCCATCTTCATCAAGATAGGTAAATGTCTGGTTATGACAATATAGGATAGCATGATTCTTATCCAACCAATCCATTACAATTACAATATCATAAGACCCCATTGGTATGATATTTATATCATCACTAGTACTCACACCATTAAGACTTATGGAACAACCTTTGACCATATCATGGATTCTCCTTTTGGTTCTAGTGGCTAGCTGAACCAAAATTGATTTTCCAAGCTTACTTTTTTGCAAATGTAATCTATCTGCTATTTTAGGATCAATGTAACAATGACTTGTTCTTGAATCAATCAAAATAGAAATAGGATGATTTATGATCTTACCTTCCACCTCGATCATATTGGACTGGTACTCTTCTTGTCGATCATCTAAAGGTGCATATATTCGACTGTTATAGCCTCTTAGACATTGTGCACATTCTTCACTTTGTCTTTTCTGTATGGGAAATCCTTCTACAGGTGATCTTATTTTCATCCCCAACATTGGATTGGTGGTCTTCCCCTTTTTCCCAAGGAGTCTTATTTCTTGGATTCACCCTTAGCATACTGATATTGATGATTTCTATTCGGTTCATTCCTATTGAAGGGAGGTTTGAATCTTTTCCTCCTCTTATCATACTTATCCTTCCTCTTATCCTTCCAAGATCTCTATAGGGATTATTTTCCATGTCCTTTCTCATACAGGTATTTATCCTTCTTGATGGCCTCAGTCAAAGTCTTGGGCTTATCATACCTAATATTTTCTTTATAAAAGGATGGAAGTACATTCATAAACCTTTGTATCTTTACCTTTTCATCGTTTATAAACCCAACATATTTCAACAATCCCAAGAACTTCTTCTCATATTCTACCATAGTCATGCTTGCCATCTTGATTTCAAAGAACTCATGCATTTTCTTATCATAGAAATTATCTGAGAAGTACTCCTTCTTGAAGTACTTCTTAAACTGCTTCCAAGTGATCCTACTATCATTAATATGTTAAAATTGCTTCAGTTGATCCCACCACATTGTAGAATTCCCATGTAAATGGTAGGTGGCAATTCTAGCTTCCAGGTTTGATGAATAGTTATGCAACTGAAAATATCTCCTGAGTCCAAGCAGCCATGCTTCAGCATCATCTTCCATTTCTCCATCACCATCAAAGTAGGGTGGCTTAAGATTCCTCAACTCTCCTTGAAAAATTTCCACTTCATGTCTCCTTCTCTGGTTCCTGATCAAAGATACCTCAGGACTACTTATGGGATCTTCCGATGGATAAAAATTTCTTTCTAAGTAAGGAGGTGAGTGGTGTCTATGAATTCTGGTGGAACTTCTTGAATAACCAACTCTTCCATGATCCTCTCTTCTTTGATGAAACCTGCCTTCTTCGTCTTGTTTTGAGTTTGATCCCTTCTTCATTTTCCTCTGCAACTGATTTAAGATATGCATCACTCGAGCATTTATCTGACTTTGTTCTCTCATCAGTCTCTGATTGTATTCTTTGTATCTCTGCACTTATATTTTTAGGCTTCTTACAGTATCTATTAATGTTTCTTTATCTCTTATTTCCTTGCGTCTGTTGGAATCTGTCTCTGCATTACCAAATATGGTATTATGGCCTTCATCCTTCTTATCATGGCTGGAGACTCCCTCGCCTTCTTCCATTTCTTCAATACTCTTTCTAAGTTGATGTGTTTAGACCCTTTAATTCTACAAAATGTGTAAGTGACCATTTTGTTAGAATTATGCATATGATAAACAACATTTTCCAAACCATGTTACAGGTCCTTTTTCTTCTCAATTCATGAAGAAAATATATGTATCAATATGGACCGTACAACACTTCCATTTTATCCCTTAGATGATACATAATTTAATTCTTCACAGGCACTCCCTTCAAACCCCTTCCCTAGGTGACCACAACATGAAACCGTGAGCAAATCCTTCCAGGCATTTCGCAACTTTAGAACCTTCAACCAGGACTATATTAATGGTCCTCAACCTCTTTCATGTTCAATGATTTGGATCCACTTCATTACTCCATGCTTCGGAAGTCTGAACTTTCTCTGTTTTCTCCCTCCTAGACACTTTCACTCAGATTTCATGATCTATCAATGCGTGTCCTACCGTAGATAAACGACTATGAATTGCTTTGACTCATCGGGCTTCAAGAGTTTCAAAATCTCCACCATTCACTTTCTCCCAGAGTTATTTCACCCAAATTTGAAGATCCGTTGATGCATGTATTCTCACATATCAATGACTATGAATCACTTTGGCTCTTTGGGAGTTCTCGACCCAATGCCAAGTGTCACATGTTTTTCCTCTAGATTTCCTAGTCTCTAGACTGGACGATCTATCACCACATGGTGAAATACTAGAAGCGAACACATGGCCCAATAAGGTGGGTGACACATGTCATGTTCTAGCTGACATTTAAATCCTCCACATGTTCAAAAATTACTGACATGTGGCACACATCCCTTGTGCCCACATCATCCCAGGGGACATCTGCAAGCCACATCACTTTAGAATTTTGGGGTCCACATCACCTCTAGGTGACATCATCATGCCCCACCACTTCGACTCTTCGGGATTCAGGACTTCGGGATTCGAGATTTTCCACACTAGCACACTTCCAATTCTCTTGAACTCTGAATTTCCGAACTAGCCAATCCACTGACATGTGTCTCCCTTATGGGGTGGTTTGTATTAAACCTTGACTTTGGGACTTCGAGAGATACTCCTACCAAGATCGAATGTTCTTGTTGATTTTAGATCAATGATCCTTAATTACTTTGAGACTTTGAGTAATTCTTTCCCTAGTACTTCACTTTGAAAAAACTTCTGGAGTAGTAAATCTCTGAAGTGAGACATCTGGCACCGCATGTCCTTGTTGATGAATGGTCGAGATCAAATTTGGGCTTCGGGTCTTTGAGAGTTCTGGATTTTTTCATTTGTATTTCTTCCAAATTGGTTATCCATGAGAGTGCAGGATCTCATGTCATGTGTCCACTTCTATCAATGGTCTGGATCTACTTTGGCTCTTTGGAGTTTCGACGTTTGAGCACTAACATGTCACATCACTTAATGCCATTAAAATTGCAGGGGCATGTGTCAGCTGTTTGGAGTAACCTGCCTTTTTCCCCACAATTCTTCTTCCACTGACACATAACGCCTCGGTGAAACCGTGGTTTAGATTGCAGGATTGCCTTGGGGAATTAACTTTTGTGCAACTTGGGTCCCCGCAACAATTCCTAGTCATCAATCTATCTCCAATGAGATTAAAACTTTGTGACTTAACCTTTTCTTCACTTTCATCGGATAACCCTTGTTAACCTTCCATCCGATCCAATGATCCTGGATCTCTCTTGATCCCACAATGGTGATTGCTCCTGAATGCGAAGGGGACGGTCACGATCCTTCAAACCCTTCCAAAGGATCTCTGATGTTCTAACTCTTGGGTAGATTCTACAATGCCATTCCTCTTGAGATGTTCAAATTCACGGTCAAAATTCTATCTCAACCACGAGACTCTGACCAACAGACTCGACCCATACCGACCCGATGTTTCAACCAGAATCTCTGATACCAATCTGTAATACACCCCGACCACCCACAGGTTAGGGTACACCACCTTCAATCCCACCCTAGGAATTCTTTCTCTTATTGATACCTTTTAAACTAATAAGGACACATAAAAGAAAATATATTATAACATCCACCTTAATAACCAACAAGCATGCATATTCTAAAGATTCAAATAAACGATAAATAAACACACAGTGGAATACATTCATATACAGATGAATAATACCATAACATAGACAAATGATCTTTAAAAAAGAAGACACCAAGTGGCTGCAGACCAAGGATGTTCCACCCAAGCATAGACCCTAATGTTCCAAATCTCAATAGTAGTGTCACCCCCGAGCTAGGGCTATGAATCCACAAGGACGGTTTTAGAGTGTTACTTGGATTTTTGAACCAGTCAACACTCAATCTGTCACAGGATTTCCCAACACTCAAATCAATCCAAGTACCCATATCTCTTTTATTCAACCTACACCACCCAAGAGAATGGACCTCCTCCCTTCTTTTCCACGTAGTCCCTCAGGTAGTCCTTCTCCTTATAGTGGAACTGATCCAAAATATCAATGCTAGAACTCTGAGGACTCACAACTGTGAACAATGTTGGACACAGGCCAACACATCTCATACATGAATGCCTCAAGTCATGGATGGATTACACCAATGACCTCTATAGCCAAAAATACCATGGATTCTCTTCGATAGTTTGTTTCCCTTTCCCAATCCAAGACATGGATGAGGATGGATCAATGAGTGATAGGTAAGGATAGGATGAATGAACAAGTGAGAAAGTGAATGATCGCATCAACGAATGAAGGAGAGAATTAAAAAATGAGCAAAAGAGCTATCATCCAACCCCCCCCCAAATAGTCTAGGGGTAGGTTTAAGTATTTCTTGGGGGATCAAGAACCCCCTGGTCTCCCCCAAGAATATAATGTAACTGACCCACTCCCTTAGACAAAAGGGTAATTAAAATAGGAAATAAACATTCAACCCCTCAATCCCCCTATAACTATAGTCCTTGTCCATATAGTAGCTAGTGATGTGTTTATTATTAATAATGATCAAAACATTACATTTCTTAGGAACAATGGTTGTTTAATAATTGTTTGGGCACTCTGGCCTCTGAACATTGTAACAATACATTATTTAAAATGGGGGTTCAAAACCCGGGGTGTTACAATAGGCTTCTCACTAGTTGACATGTTGGTGCTTGATTCACCTTTGACAATTTTAATACTTTCCTTATCTCCTAGCCTTGACTTTTCATATAGTGATATCTGATTGTTGAGAATGTTATCTGGAGTTTTAGATCCTTTTATGAATTTCATTTGAGTCTTGGATTTCTCTGGATCCTTTCATTAGGAAACTATTTCTGCTTCTAGTTTCTCACAGGTGTTCTCTTTTTCTTCTATTTGATTCATCATTATCTCTTCCCTTCTGTTATCCTCTTCTAGCTTAGTTTTTAAGATGACTATTTCTTCACTAATATCATTTTTTATTTATTTGTAGATCTGTAAATTTTCTTTTCTTAGTCTATCTTTTTTTCTTGATCCAGGAGATTTCCTCCAGAGCACTGATGAGTTCTCCTTTGATGTCTACTACAACTTCACACTCTTTTGTGTCTTTTTTTTCTTGATCAGGTTTTATTTTCTCCAAATCCATGAGAAGTTCTTAATATTGAATTGTACCTGTATCATATTCTACTTCTCCATTTTCTAAAGAGATGCTTCTATCCTCGTTTAAATAAAAATTGTTCCTTTTAAAAGGATTTTTCTTTTTGAACTCCCTAGGTTTATCCTCTCGTGTCCTTTTTTTTCATTAGTGTTGTTTTGTTTGAAGGTACATTTAGCTAAAAAATGACCAACTTAACCACAATAAAATCATTTGAATGGTAATGTACCTTTATACTTTCTAGACCCCCTCTTCAGTTTCCTTACAAAGTTATCTTATTCTTCATCTTAGAAGTGTTTCGATGAATTATGATCTTGAAATTTTGATGATTTGACTTATGCCTTGAAGATTGTGTCCTTTATATCTGAAAATTATTTCTTGGTCCTCATATCATAAGCAACTAGAATTCCATGGAGCCTATCTGTAGTCAGTTTAACTAGTTCATGCACTTCTTCTATAGCAGAAACCTTTGCATCAAGTCTTGAGGGATGAGATAGAAATATGTGTTGAACCAATATAGCTTCTTCAATATTCTCACCTATCATTTTCATAGTTTTTACAATCTCATCTAGTCGAATAAGTAAACCTACAATATTTTCATCTTCTCTCATTCCTAGTCTTTCAAATTGCATTCTGTGAAATTGAATTTTGGCCAAGTTTACTTTCTTGTCTCCTTCATAACTAATTACCAATTTATCCTATATTTCCTTTGTGGATTCCAACTACATGACTTTAACAAATTTTGTTTCTACAAGTCCACTTTGGATAACATTGAAAGATCTTTAATTATTATAGTAATTTTTCTTACCTTCTTAATCAATAGGAAGAATTGATGGGATTGTATAACCACCTACCACAATCTTCAAGACTTCCATACCAAAAGACATTAAGTAGGTATTCATTCTATTTTTTCCAAAATGAAAAATATGCTTCATTGAATAGAGGAGGCCCTATTGAATAATAATAGGAATCGTGACTTGTTATCCCTTTGTGTGATCTTCCTTCCAACTGTTAGGTTGTTACTGAAGGAACCTTGCTTTGATACCAATTTTTATAACTTATCACAATAGTGAGAGGGGGTTGAATCAAAATTGTATTGCATTTCTCAATTTTATTTTATTTCAACAATTTAAAGTTATTTATAAGTCCTTACTTAATTAGTAATACATCGAAAAATCAAAAAACGACACGGAAAACACTTTACACCATAATTTTTTACATGGAAAACCAATGTGGGAGAAAACCACCGAGCATATTTATTTATGTTCTTCTCCAAGCACCAAATTAAAAATTATAATTATTCATCTTGACATGCACCCACTTGTCATAGATAATGAGGAAACCAATCCTCCCACTCACCAACCTGTCCTAGATATTGAGGACATCAATCCTCTTAGGAACCAACCTGTTACAAGTGATGAGGACACCAATTCTCAGTGAGATTCAAATCACCCTAGCACCACCCTGCCACCTTGTATTCAGTTTAAAGAAAATTCTTATAGAACTGGACCTTTATCTTGAGTTCAAAAACAATCTGATATGTATTAAGTTCAGTTTCGTTGAACAATTACAAAACCTTTTTCACCTCTACTCATCTGTGGAACACTCAACATAGCACATCCATATTTATAACATTTTTTCTTGAGTGATTCATATTTCATGTGGATGCGTAACATTTATATTGTGGAAATATCTTGACCAAATGAAGGTCATGTTAGTTACACTTTTGTATCAATAAAGTATGTGGATGTATGACGGTTATATTGTGGACATATCTTGACCAGATCAAGGTCTAGTTTGTTACATGTGGACATACTTCTGTTTAAATTAAGAAAAAATCTTATTCACTTATAGCTGTACATTCTTTGACTAAATCAAATAGACCAAATCCTCCTATTAATGAGCTGCAACTCATATATAACAACAAAACCTAGTATTTTCAAAGCATCTCCTCAAGAATGAAACAATAATTCACATTCTGGTCTATAGAGTACCTACTACGCTGAGAGAATAAGAGCCTAAGTCTCAAGTTATGAGTCTTTTTCCTATCACACTTTCCTTACAGTGCACTCACCCAGTCACCCCACTAGACTATTAGCGCTCCCCGGTTACTCGCTCACTTGACTACCAAACTTTCTCTTGATCTATTTCATTCCATGTCCCTTATCACATGGGATTCATATCAACACACTCCACTGTGTCACTCATCGTATTGGCTCAAGGTACCTTGCAAATTTTATTTTGTGCAACTTCCACACATTATTTTGCATTCCATTCCATCGCACCAATTTCGTCTTGTCACACTCCATTGCATTGTTCATCCAAATAGTTCAAAGCATCTTGCAATATTTCTTATGTGCCATTGATCCTTTCGTCCTTTGATATTTGTATGCACTTCTATTTTCATGCTTTCATGATTTCCTTTGTCTCTTTCTGTGCTATAATTGACCATATCCATGATCATTTTCATGTCAATGACAACATATGCTCAAATATATATACATATATAAATATGATAGTAAGAGTACAATTATAATTAAAGGCTACAATTAAGGGATTTAGTTGACCTACAAATATAACACTAGAAATGTAATCACTCAATATCTAGGGGATTAATAACATTTTTTATACATAACACAAGGATTTGTCTAGGGATTAACATGAAACTTTCCTTCAAACAAGTTTTTTCCTCAACACTTTACTAACTACATTTGTTTCTACATGAATAACACATCTTCCCATGTCTCCTGTTCCACTAGTAGGTTCTTCCATTTTATGAGGTACTCAATAATTGGTTCATTTTGAGGCCACTTTATCCTTGTTTCAAGGATTGTTTCTATTTCTAATATGATTTTCCCTTGTTCAATAGTCTCTGGAAAAATAGTTTAGACATGGATGTTGTCACCAACTACCTTTTTTGAGAAAGGAACACAGATGATTGGATGTACACCTGAATATGGAGGAAACTACATTTTGTATGACATGGTTCCAATCCTTTGCAAGACCTTCTACAGGACATAATATTTGGGTTCTAATTTATTATCCATCTTTTGTTTCTCGAGGGACATTTTTTTATATGGTTGTAGCATAAAAAATACCCAATCCGCCACTTCAAATTCCATGGTGTACCTAAGACAATTTTGTTTGACAGATATTCCAGGTTCACATTGAATTTTTGGAAAGGGATATTCAATGGATTTGGAACAAATATGAACATCAACACAACATATCACCCTGAAGTAGATAGAAAAACAGAGAGGGTAAATCCATTGATTGAATATATGCTCAGGATGTATGTGATGGATAAACCATCAAAACGAGAAGAGTACCTTCACTTGGTAGATTTTTCTTTAAAAAGTGGGTATCAAGCATCTTTAAATATGGGCCCATTTGAGGCACTTTATGGTAGAAATTCAAACACACCAGTGAGTTGGGACAACCCAATAAACCATGCAATGGTTGGCTCGGATCTACTCATGGAAATGGAGGATCATATCGAGGATCATATGGTAAAGATAAGACATAATTTAAAGGTTTCCCAAGACAACCATCAAATTTGTGTAGATAAAGGTAGAACCCATAGAGAGTTTAAAGTAGGCCACCATTTGTTCTTGAAAGAGAAATCCATATGAAGTTCCCAAAAGTTGGGGAATTGTTCTAAGTTGGCAACACATTATTGTGGGCCATTTGAAATACTAGAGAGGATTGGTCATGTCTCATATATGATTTCATTTCCTGCATCCTTGTGTATTCATAATGTTTTCCATGTATCATTGCTTAAAAAATATGTACCCTATGCTAATCATATTATTGATTGAAATGTGATTCAGGTGGAGCGAGAAGGATATTTTTGAGTGCGATTGGTTTGCATATTGGATCATAAAATCAAACATCTCCGAAATCGAGCAATGGATCTGGTAAATGTCCAATGGACCTGGTACTATCCAGAGGATACAGCTTAGGAGCATGAGGAAGCTATGCGAGTAGAGTACCCATATCTTTTTGAATATTTTTGAAATTTTGTATGTACATCTATATTTAATGCACTGAGAACAATACATAAATAAGGGGAATGGAAATGTAATGTCCCTAATCCAAAACAATTTGTAATTGTACATATAGGCTGGTGAGTCCTTGGTACCAATTTTAAATGTAAATGTGCATTTAGGGTGGTCAGTCGTTGGCACCAAGTATTGATTTTGTGTGCATCTGAGAAAGTGCACGATGATTGTTATCAAGGAAAGGGGTGCACACATTTCATAGTGTTGTGCACACTTGGGTAAGTGTGTGTAGTTTCACATTAAAGGAAGGGTGTGCATAATTGATAGCCTTAAGTGACCTTGAATAAGCATACAACGATTACCTAGAAGTACGCATCAAACCAAGTTATATATATATATATATATATATATATATATATATGTATTTGAGGCTAGAGAGACTGGATGGTTATGAGGATGGTGAGCTAGGATTAAAATAGGATAGTGCACATATCCATGTAAAAGTAATCACACTCAATTTATTACTATTATCACATCGTTTCACATAGATAGATTGGATGAAAAGAGACGAGGGTATAAATCCAATAGAAAAATGGAAAGGTGGGGGCGGCGGTGGGGGGGGAACTTAAGGATAACTATTTATCCTAAGTTCCCGAGGGTATGGAAAGAGTCACCAAGTGGCTAAATCTACTTTTGAAGGTGACAAGTGTCCATTTTAAGGCATGTAATATATATTTATGGCCTTAGTGCATTTGGATTGGGGAGCTCATTCGGGAAAATTGGTGATTCATTTCTCATGTGCAGAAGGTGTTGGGCAAAATGAAAAGGATGAATATTACCTTATCTGCAAATAAAATATTGTAAAGGGGTTTTCTGTATGGTAATCATAGTTTTAATGTTGAAAAGGTGGGTTGTCAGGCCCGTGAGCATTCTCTCTATGTGAGAGTTTGGCTGAGAATTGTTCCTTGGTGCACTATGCATTAGTTTTAGGGCCTTGGGAGTTCTTGTCCAGCATGTTGTTGGAACCCTAGAAGGGAAGTGGGGTAGTGGAGGGACTATGGAGTAGATAAGGGGAACATTTCCTTGGATGTGAGAGGAAAGTGCATAATGAGAGACTATAGGTTTGTTGCAGCAGTGGCCCCTTGGACTAAGAAATTATGTTGATTATTAGTCCTTAGCTTGGAATTAGGCCTTTTCCCTAGTGGAGTTAAGCCCCTGCTCAGGGATGACATGCTGCTGAAAATATATGAGAAATAGAGTCTATGGTTGGGAGGAACATCTGAGTTTTGCACACAATTGGTGACTTTAAAAAAAATATAAGTATCATTATGTGCTTGCATCATTTAATGTGTTCATAATAATTTATGTTTACTATGGGTTTAATTCTTGTATGTTTTTGAATATAAGTAATTGTTGTTATTCAATATTATACTACTTGCACATGTATGTGTGGTGTCGATAGTCAGTATTTGTAGTCATGCACGATTATGATAATTTATGCTAGTTTTCATGTTATGTTAACCTTATGATCTTGGTCATGAGTCTTCAAGACGAGGTTAGAATAGTTGTGCACACTGGGAAATAATCTGTGTACACATGAGGTTGGATTTCTTATGTGTGCAAGGAAGAGGTATGCATGCACAAGGAAACATAATTACATGTGATGTCAAAATGGTTTCACACACAATAGAGATCACATGTTCAAAATGGATTACACACACAATATTGTTGCATTATCAATATGCGTGTGCATACAATTATTGTGTGTTACATCAGTTGTTATAATTTGTGTCATATGAGGAAAGTTTTGTGGCATGACTCAACTTTGGTTCAAGCGTGTTACCTCAAGTAATACTACGCAGACTAGTGTTTTAGAGTAGAATCTACACAATAGATTTTGGAGGAGAATTGTTCAGTAGTAAGTTGGGTAATTTTACAGTATGGTATCAGAATAATTTTACTAACATGCGACATTACATTAAGGTATTAGAGCATTTAGTTAATGTACATAACAGGGGACATTACATAAACCATGTCTCAATGAGAGCTCATATGTCAATATTATGCCTCCCGTAAGTTGACCTAACTTGTTGACCATCATTATTTGAGTGGATTCCAAGTAAGACCTCCCTTACTCAAACATATGGGTATAACCACATCTGTACTTTCAAGAATATTCTAGAAGGTCCAAACCTTATCTCTAATTGAGAGGTTAAAAATTCAAAACCCTACCCCTAGATGGCTATCAAGCTATGTTAAATACCACGCCGCTAGAAGGAGAGGGGATCAAATTATTTAACACTGTATTGGTTCCATATTTGAGAAGAACACCTAGGAGTGGTATTTTAAGATCATAAAAAATAAGGATGGATTATGGAATAGCCATACATGTCACATTGTCAAAGGAAACTCTACAAAAATTTCCTCATTCTTTCTACTTACTTTTGAAGAAAATTGAGAAGAGTGGCATCACCTTATAACATGGTTTTCTCCCATATTGGGTTTCCTAGGTTACATCTTGTATTTATTTGTGGGTGGTGTTCAAGTATTTATTTCTACTCTCTATTATTCACATTTCAACTATTTCATACTTTTAAAGATGAAAACCAGTAATTGAAGAATACAAGATCTAAAGGAAATTAACCTTCACAATAAATATTTTGATAATTTGTAAGATTTGTTGTGATGAACTGTCTAGTGGAATGCCCACAATAATTTAAAAATAATACTAGTACAAAATAAGGTCGTTTTGGGGAATTTGTGTAAAGTTGCAAGGATCCATGAATTAGTTTAAGATGAAAGTCATAGAACCCTATCCACGGCCAATGATTTTTCTCATAAGAATCCTCAACAACCAAAAAAGGAGAGATTTGTGAGGATATAAGAGAAATTTGTTCACATATATCACAATATGTCACTCCTCATGGAAGCTCTAGCAATAAATCTCATACCATTCAGAGAATTTGGAATCTTGAACTAAGAGATCTGATCAAACAATAAACTGGGGGATAATAAAGACTCAAAAAAGGAGTCACAAAAAGAACCCGAGAAAGAGAACTTGAGTTCTAGTACCATAAACCCTTCATAGTATTGATTCAAGATGGAATAAAAAGTGGACATAAATCCATATGAAGGTGATATTGATGCATTAAAATTTAGTCATTGGTTACAATAAATAGAAGTTTATTTTAGCCATTCACTATATAGATGAAGAATAAAAGATATATATTTCTAGATTGAAGTTAGAGGGACGTGCTTTAAACTTGTGGGAAATACATATGTAAACACTTATACTAGAGGGAGATCCATCAGTAACTAGGTGGGAGGACTTAAAAATCCTCATCAAGTTCTGATTATACCCTATCAGTTATGTAGAGGACCAATGGATCTAGTTGCACTATTTCATAAAGAAGAAAGGGTAGAGTGTACACTGGTATACCATTGAGTTAAAAAATATGACCATCATGTTGGGTATCTCTCCCAAGAACCCATATGTACTCCTCAAGTATATAGGTCATGTACATTGGCACAAATGAAAAAATATGATTATTTTCAAGCCTAGGAAAGTGTATGAGGCATGTGTACATGCACAATATCTAGAAACCATAGGCCACAAGAAAGGGTAGACAAGTGTTTCCAAGTAGAAAGAGCACCAAGAAACCTCCAAGGATGGGATAAGAAGTGGAAAGGATCAAAGGATAAGAATATGGTAGCCACTACAATTATAATCATTTAAATACTGAAGGGCACATTGAGGAGAAGTGTTGGAAACTAAATCCATAGTTGAACTCGAAGAACTGAAAGAAGGAAGTGGAAGAAAATAAATTTTAAAACATATATTTGAGAAATCAAGTTGAAAGAAACTCCAATGTGGATGAGAATATTTTCTACACATCGGTGCAAAAGGAGGTGAATATAATTATCCTTCCTCACTAGTAATAGAAGGAGATGACCAAACTCTTCCACATCAATATCTGGGACAATAATACCAAGATAGATGCTTTGTTTGAATCTGTTTCACAACATAATATCATAGTAGCATATCTGATCAACAAGATTTGATTGGAGGTTCATGATCATCCCAACCCATATTTATTGGGATAGATAAGAAAGGATGTAATGACAAAGATTACAAAATAGTGTAATATTCATTTTTTTGTAAGTGTTGATTTTATTGATGAAGTGGAATTGGATGTAGTAATCCCTGACGTATGTGGAGTATTGTTTGGAAACCCCTAAATGTATATTAGGGATGGAATCTTCATGCAGAAATTCAACCAGTACCAACTAATTAAGGATGGGAATTTCTAAATCATCAATGTGTGTAAAGGCAAGTCAAAGATTTCATTGGTAAGTGCCTACCATGATAATAAGTTGATTAGTTATAGTAATAAATATGTTTTACTTTTATTAAGAGAAAATTAGTTTATTCATGTAAATGTTTTGAACCTACACATAATAGATCTAGCTAAACAATAATACACACATTTGCAGAGAGAATTGGAGAAGGAAGAAGAAGGAGAGAAAGAATAGAAAGAGAATTGGAGAAGGAAGAAGAAGGAGAGAAAGAATAGAATAATTCTCATTAACCATTTTGAATAATGAATAATTTACACATGATATAATCTGTATAACTCAATGATTTCGACTTGAGGTGAACAAAATCATGATAGTGGTGGTCTAGAGTGATCTGGACACACACCAATAGTTACGAGAGTGAACTACCACCTAGTTGAGTTAACTGGTCAACTAGTCTTCAATTAACCGACTGAACAGAGAGTAGTGAGGAGTTAATTGAGGGAATCAAGGCTAATGTGCCACTTTGGTGATGACACCAAGGCAAGTTCAAATTATCATGGTGATGATCCTAATGTTTCATGGTGATGATCCCAATGCAACATCTAAACTCAACTCAACTAGTCAAACTGAAGTGTGAACTGAAAGAGAATATTCTCCACGTGGAATATTCTCTCCTAAAATATAGGAGACTGGATAATGAATAATTATGACTAATAAAAAAATAAAAAACTTAGGAAAAAGAAATTCTAGGTGTGTGTGAAGCAACTCCAACATCCCCCCTGAACATCACTATGGTGAAAATAAAGATTGGGTCTTGGCAACAAGACCATGCTAGGTATCGAAGTACACAAGATACACAGAAAATAAAGTGAGGAAAGAGGTAAAAACATATGGGAAAACCCCCGCCCTCAAGGTACAATGTATGTAAAAATAAGAACTACAGTTGCTAGGCAACTGTGTCCTTCACTCCAAGATGACCT